>PVHP010022652.1:0-28166 GCA_004024765.1 Zapus hudsonius
TGCTAGTGTTTGGCACACCTTCCTGCCGCTGTTTGCAGTGCTGTGGCAGAGGTGATGTCCAGCCCTCTGCTCATGCCATCGTTTTCCCTGCCAGAATGGAGTCTCCCCTCGAGTCCGTAAGCCAAATAAACCCATTCCTCTACAAGCCGCTTTTGCTTGGGTTCTTTCTGTGCAGCAACTAGAAAGCTGACTGCAACAGAGGACTTCCTGTTTGAATGAAGACTTGCTGTACACATATCCTTCCAGTGTAGTTTCCACTTATGCACACTTTTTTAGTTATTGTTCACCAGGATTCCTCACTAATCCATGAGCTTTCTGCTGATGGGAACTGTATCTTCTTTGCCTCCTACTCCTGTACCTATGTAATGCACCACAAATTTAAAATTCCCCATGAGTGTATGACAGAATGGTTTATTTCAGAGCAAATGGGTGGGTGTACCTGGCATTGGGGTGGAGGTAAGAAAGAGTAGTGCAGTGGTGATGTTTGACCTCACTTCTATAGTACAACCATCTTAGGGAAACAAGTATTGAAATGAAGATGGGCCTCACTATCAGATTTCCTTGTTACAAATTTATTGACCAATCCCTCCTTATTGTCCTTCTCCAATCATATGTTGGAAGCAGGGTCTTAAAGGGAGCAGCATAATGTAATCAAATGTTCTCATTAATACTGCAGCAAAAGTTGTGCTCTACAAAGTTGGGATCAAAGTCATTTTAAAGCTTTGGTTTTGCAGGCTATTGGACAAACTATACTTGTCATTTCAAGAGCCTGAAGAAATAGGACATTATGGATGTAGATATTCTACTGAGTTGTAACCTATACATGGTTACAACTCAGTGGAGCTGACAGAATCTGGTGAGAGGGAAGGAACACAAGTGAATCTAGCTTTGATTACATTCTAGAGGAGACAGAGATCCAAGGAAAAAAAAGAGGGTGGAAAGGTTAAACTTCAGCTATCCTCTCTCTCTCTCTCTCTCTCTCTCTCTCTCTCTCTCTCTCTCTCTCTCTCTCTCTCTCTCTCTCTTTCTCGTCCAAAGAATCTAGGAGAATAAGAATAGGGAAGAATTAGCCTAACTCTAACATCAGGGTCTCTTCCCTTTCTAGGTCTCTTCCCCAAACCAACTTTGACAGCCTCTCCTGGGCCCATCCTGGCACCTGGAGAAAGCCTGAGCCTCGGGTGCCAGGGGCCAATCTATGGAATGACTTTTGCTTTAATGAGGCTGGAAGATATGAAGAAGTCCTTTTACCACAAGAAGCCCATAAAAAAATGAGACATATTTCTACTTCCGGACTCTGAAGATCCGTGATTCAGGGCATTACTTCTGTTTTTACTATGATGGGTCATACAGGGGTTCACTGCTTAGTGATGTCCTGAAAATTTGGGTAACTGGTAAGACAGTGGTTTTCTATGGAACGTGTAAGGGGTTAAGGTTATAAAACTTCCTCTGGGCTCCTCTGGAGAATCTAACCATGCAGCTATATGCAGTCATAGTAAAGGAAGAAGCAGAATATATGCAGTTGGGCTTAGTGCGGTCAGCTTTCTTGTTGCTGTACAGATAGAACCCAAGCAAAAGTGGCTTGTGGAGGAATGGGCTTATTAGGCTTACGTACTCGAGGGGAGACTCCATCCTGGCAGGGAAAACGATGGCATGAGCAGAGGGGTGGACATCACCTCTGCCACAGCACTGCAAACAGCGGCAGGAAGGTGTGCCAAATACTGGCAAGGGGAAGCTGTCTTATAACCCCCATAAGCCCACCCCAACAACACAGCTCCAGTGAGATTGTAAAACCCAAACTGCCATCAGCTGAGGATCAATCTATCAGAACACATTCAATTGTTTGTGGGGGACACCTGTATCAAACCATGACATGAGGGACTTGCTAAGTGGAGACTGGAGGAGAAGGAGGAGGAAGAAAAGGAAGAAGAGGAAGAAGAAGAGGAGGAGGAAGAGGAGGAGAAAGGGGGAACAACTCTATTAGGAGGAGGCAGAATTAGGCAATTGGCTCTTTGTATTTTGGGTTTCATCCTAGACACTTTTCCCAAGACCTGGTTACTTGTTCAACCCAGTCCTGTGGTCCAAATGGGTCAAAACGTGAGCTTGAGATGTCGAGGATCAGTGGATGGAGTGGGGCTTGCACTCTATAAGAAAGGAGAAGAGAAACCACTTCAGTTTTTGGATGTCACCAGCATCACTGACAGCAAATCATTTTCCCTCAAGAATGTGACCTACAGTGATGCTGGCATCTATAGCTGTCACTATTTTCTCAACTGGAAGACCTCTATTAAGGTGGCAACACACAACACTGTGGAGCTTATGGTTGTAGGCAAGTGATAGCAATTGTTTGCTTTTTAAATCATCATCCTGTTAATTTTTTACCATTATTATTTCTAAAGGGGAGCTAGTGGCCCTTTACACTATCACAGCTATGAGCTAAGTATAAAAAACTGGGAGGGTGGTATTGAATTTTTTGTAAATCCTTTATTGACCTTCTCTCCCAGGATTGTTTCTCAAGCCCTACCTCTCAGAATGAGTCAATTTCACTGTGACCCCTGGAAAATAGTTTTTTTTTTAGGCCAGGGAAATATTATGGGTTTGGGTATGAGGTCTTACCATTGTAAGACCTCAGGTAAGAATCATTAATTTTTGAATATCAAGGGGAGGGCAAAGGAATTCTAAATGCATGAAGTTTGAAGTACTTGATCCAATGATGGTAGGAAGGAAGAGAAGACCTAATAAGGTGCTCAGAAACATTTAGCAAGGGATAGGGTAGTGGGTTCAAGGTCACTTTTAACTCTGGTCTCTGTATTGGTTTTAGATAAGCCCCCTAAACCCTCCCTGTCAGCTTGGCCCAGTACTGTGTTCGAAGTAGGAAAGACCATCACCCTTCAGTGCCGAGTATCTCACCCAGTACTTGAATTTTCTCTGGAATGGGAAGAGCGAGCAACATTCCAAAAATTCTCAGTGAATGGAGACTTCATCATCACTAATGTTGAAGGGAAAGGCACAGGGGCCTACAGTTGCAGCTATCGTGTAGAGGCACACCCTAACATATGGTCACATCACAGTGAGCCTCTGAAGTTGATGGGGCCAGCAGGTGAGAGGATGACTTCTCATAGGAGTGCCCTCCCATGTCCTGGTATCTTAAAGCAGTGTCCAGAAAGAAATGAGAAGGAGAGCCAGGGGCTTGGAAGGCAGGGCCCATGTGTGGGCACCCATTTCCTGGGGTGCTTTGCCATCACTCAAAGGCAGTGAGCAGAATATTCTGAAGGCTTCCATTCTCCTTGAAATGGAAGGCCACATCAGCCTCACCTTCCCAACTGAAGTACTCTCAGTAGCCAGCTCCCCTCCCAGCAAAAATGTATTCACCTGACCCTGTCCCCATAAAGGCCCCTGCTTCTGGTATTCTTTGGCCACAGGCTTTCTCACCTGGAATTATTTTCTGAATGAAGCTATCAGGATGTACTTAATTGTGCAGCTTGTTGCCTTGCTGTTGGTAGTGCTGTGGATAAGGTGGAAGTGTCGAAGACTGAGACTCAGGTAACTGTCCTCTCCCAGCCCACTGTTCCACTGCTTCCCATCTTAAATGAGTCCTGAGTCCCTGCTCCCCTACTCTCGGAAATGGGTCCCTTTCCATCTGAAACAAACCATAGTGTGTGTGTGTGTGTGTGCGTGTGTGTGTGTGTGTGTGTGTGTGTGTATGTATGTGTGTGTGTGTAATTCCATTTACAAATTTTTCTCACCCCTGTTTCTCTTTCACCTCACAGAGGGGTCATCATCCAAGCCAGAAGGTGGAATAATGCATAATTTTTAGAGGCTGGAGAAATAATTTGAAGTGCATATCGTAATGCCAGCCCTTATAGAGTCCCAAAATCTCTTTCCAAAATACCCTGCCCCATTAATATGGTGTAAACTTGTTCTTTTGTAAGAAGCCATGCTGTTCTGACTCCCTGATTGTTATCAAATTCCTATCTTAACTTTTTGTCCTAAAGAGCCCTGTGGTCCCTCCTAGTTATTTTAGGAACCAGTCTCTCTGCCAGTCTAGCCTCTTATTACCCATACAGAGAATCTTGGGGATATGGTCTTCCCTTGGATAGGCACCTGATGAGACAATGGATGCTACCAGGGAATTAGGCTGCTTCCTATGACCCATGAAATAAACAAACACACAGATCCTCTTGACATTTCCTTTGATTCTTCTCTGAGACATCCACCTCTTTCCCTGATCACACGGTTTGTCCCATGCTACCCCAGTCAGCAATGAGTAGTGACAGCTCCCAACCCAGTACAGACCTCACCTTCTGAATGCCCACTGCTCTCCACCCCCCTGTTGTTGGCTGTACCCATCTGCCACATTTTTGTGTCTGGGAGAATTCAATACACAATGGATAATCATGACTACATGTGTCTATATTTTCCACTGGGATCTGGGGAATATAGCATATGGACAACCAAAGGGAAGCCACCATTCTTTAAAAAAACCCATTTGAATTTTTCAAAAATTTCAGTGGGGTCAAGTTCTAGTAATTCCCAGCTTCTGTCTTGAGTCCCATACACAGTAGGCTCACCTCCCAGCTAGGAGTTGAAAAAGGAGTTAGCCCCCTGTGTCACACCCTTCTCCAGGGTCAAAAAATGAGATCAGAAATCAGATTTCAGAGAAAACATATTTTCTTGACCAGAAAACAGCTAGGGTAGGTCAACATTTTCTAAGTAAAAGTTGTTAAATGGGTTTTAGCTTAGTGGAAGGTGCTGCATATTTCTAGTTGTAATCTTGGTGGTGGGGAGGGAATCCCACTCTCTGACAAGCTTAGCTCTGTACTGACAGTCTTCTGGTAATTCATCACGGCTGCCTAGGCAACTATCCCATAACAAAGGCAGGTGAGGCAGGTCGGTTTGAGGACTGAGGACCATAATAGCAACTGCTTCCAAACTTAAACATGATAACTGAGAAATACTCCAGGTTGCTTTCTCCACCCCCTCGTTCACCATCCAGAGCTGCTGATCACACTGAGCTCCAGGGGTTCTGAGAACTAGAGATATAAAAACATTTTCCCATCTGACATCTCAATTCCAGCAGCAGCTTAATCAGGGGCTATGAGGATCTGACATATGATATAAACTGGGGAGGGGGGCTGGTGGCATGTAGGTCATGAAAGTGCAAGAGGTTTGTAGGTGGTTAGGCCCTCAAAATGAACAGTCATCGATGTCAGAAAAGATGATATCCCATTATCCTAGCCAACCCCAATCCCTATTGGGTAGTGAATAAGCCAATGACATTAATTGCTGCCCCTTCTCTCCGCCCTCCCCCTAATCCCAGCAACTCCTCTCATGTCTTTTCTGGTTTCACTAGAGAAGCCAGGTTGCTGGGAACAGCTCAAGGGGTCGCCATGTTCTTCATAGTCACAGCCCTTCTTTGTTGTGGTGAGTACAAGGCAGTTATGGCAGGGGCCTGGCAGAAGGCTGGGAGCTTGCCCTGGAGAGGAGGGGGTTTCTTTTCCTGGCAACAGTTTCTTTTGCAGGACTGTGCAATGGGGCAACGACAGAAGAGACTGGTGAGTTTTCCGTGCTCCAGACTGGGACATTCCTCTCTGGAGATCCGAAATAACTACAGAGTGTCAGTGTCAGTGACCAGGGAGTGACTGCTTGGGAGGGAAAGACTGCCAGGAAGGGGCACTTGTTAAAGCTGCTAGCAAAATTCTGCCTTTCTGTCTGCAAAATTTTCCCCCAAGCTTCTGCACTTTTCTGAGGCTCAGCTAAGAGATATGAGCTTCCTTTTTTTTCCCCCTCAGCAACTGAGGAAAGAAGGAAAAGATTCAGATTTGTGTTAGAAGGGGAGGTTGGCTTTGTGACCTGGGTAGTGGGGTTTTGAAAAGCAAGGGGAGGAGGGAGAGGAAGGGAAGGATTAAGGTGGATGGCTTCATTAACTCTGATGTTTCTAGAAATAATTATGCCAACTCCTAAGCCTGAACTGTGGGCAGAGACGAACTTCCCTTTGGCCCCGTGGAAGAACTTAACCCTCTGGTGCAGAAGCCCTTCTGGCTCAACTAAAGAGTTTGTGTTGCTGAAGGATGGCACGGGATGGATAGCAACTCGCCCTGCCTCAGAGCAAGTGCGAGCTGCCTTTCCTCTTGGTGCCCTGACCCAGAGTCATACTGGGAGTTACCATTGCCATTCATGGGAGGAGATGGCTGTGTCAGAGCCCAGTGAAGCACTTCAGTTGATGGGGACAGGTAAGAAAAGACATAGAATCCTCCCATAGTGAACCCCAGTGCCCCTGGGAATCTGGTGTTCCTGAGAAGAGAGGATGGGGGAGGGGTCAGGAAGAGAAAAGAAGAGAGACAGTGGGCTAGCCACAATGGATTTGGGTTTTTGTGGAAAAAGTAACTCTGAAGGGTCCATCTGGGCACCTCCAAACTTACAGTTCCCTTTTCAACACGGTATTTTTTGTTTCCTAGACATCCTCCCCAAACCTGTCCTCTCGGTGGCTTCTCCCCCAATCCGGGGCCAGGAACTGCAAATACGGTGTAAAGGATGGCTGGCAGGCTTGGGTTTTGCTCTGTATAAGGAGGGGGTGCAGGAACCTGTCCAGCAACTTGGTGCTGTTGGGATAGAAGCCTTCTTTACAATCCAAAGAATGGAGGATAAGGATGAGGGCAATTATACTTGCCACACACACACTGAAAAGAGCCCCTTCAAGTGGTCTTTGCCCAGTGAGCCCCTGGAGCTTGTCATAAAAGGTAGGGATGAAAAGGTTATGTGACTGAGGGAAAGCAAAGCCCCTGACACTCCTCTCCCACTATACCACAAACTATGCTGTTGGTCGGGTTCTGTGTCCAATCTTAGAGTCAGGCAGGTGTGGCACTGGGAGTGCCAGGGCCTCTGGCTGCTTGATATTAATAGCTTAATCGTTATTAATAGCTTGGGTTTGTGGAGGGTGATTTAATTTTTCTAATTATTTTCCTATCTATTATCTCATTTAACCATCTTTAAGGGGTAGAGAAGGTATTATTTCCCCCACTCTTATCCAGATGGGCAAACTGAGATTCAGAGAATCAGTCGAGACCCAAAGAAGTGTCACTGTTTTCCCAGCCTCTGTGGCCTGTTCCAGTGACAGTGTGGTTTCATATGAAGGAACAGGGATGAGAGGTCCCTGTGAAAATATTTTAAATGTACCTATTTCTAAGTGAAAATAATATAGAGCAGCTTCCTAGAAAGAATATTTGCTATATTTGCTTGCTTGCTTAAAAATTAATTTTCTATTTTTTGTCTCTAATAGAAATGTACCCCAAGCCCTTCTTCAATACATGGGCCAACCCTGTGGTTACTCCTGGTGCCCGAGTGACTTTCAATTGCTCCACCCCCCACCCTCACATGAGCTTTATGCTTTATAAGGATGGCAGTGAAGTCGCGTCCAGTGATAGGTCCTGGTCAAATCCAGGACCAAGTGTAGCTCACTTTCTGATCATTTCGGTGAGCACTGGTGACGGAGGGAACTACAGCTGCCGGTATTATGATTTTACAATCTGGTCTGAGCCGAGCGATCCTGTGGAGCTGGTGGTGACAGGTTAGAAAGGGGGAAATTGTGGTGGAGGGGGCACCAACCCTGGGAAAGTGAATGGAAGAGCTGCCTATTGGAGAGGGACAGATGTTCTTTCCAAAGGACACTAAGAAAGGGCTCAAGGGAAGTGTTTGGCACATGGTGAACAAGAAGAAGAGATAAAGAGCTGAGGGAGGCAAGTCATTCACTTCTGAAGAAAGAAACAAGGCAGAAGGGGGTGTCCACTCCAAGAGACAAGCTCAACTTGTCCTATTTCTGAAATCTTTTTTGGGTTTGGCCTTGGGCTTTAGGTTTGATGTGTACTTTTTTTGAGCTGGATTTTCAGAGATTGGTGTGCTGGATGGCCCTCAGAGAATGGGAGAAATCCTTGAAATGTCAGCTGCATGTTCTTCGGCCATTACAAATGATCATTTTCAAAGGCTGTTTATAGTCATAGGAAGTATTTATAATATAAAGTGAAACATATCAGACTTTTCTGCTGTGAGTGCAGTGGGACCTCAATTGCATAATTAGTTTTAGCTACAAGGACATAATCATGTATAGAAAACATAAGTGGCAGAAAATATATGAAGAACAGTTACTTGAGTTAGCAAAATTATTTTCTTCATGGGTATTTTAACTGTATTTGTAATTTCCTACAGTAAACATGCATCATTTCATATAACAGCATTATAAAAGCTATTTACAAAATGGGAGGGTGTTGGTCTTCTCTTATATTCTGATTCCTTTCATTTCAGAATTCTATCCCAAACCCACTCTCCTGGCACAGCCAGGTCCTGTGGTGCTTCCTGGGAAGAATGTGACCCTGAGCTGCCAAGGGATTTTCCAGGGCATGAGGTTTGCCCTGTTACAGGAGGGAAGCCATGCTCCCTTACAGTTCCAGAGTGCCTCAGGAAGCTCAGTTGACTTCCTCCTCCACACCATGGGAGCAGAAGACTCTGGAAACTACAGCTGTATCTACTATGAGACTACCATGTCAAACAGGGGCTCATATCTTAGTATGCCCCTTATGATCTGGGTGACTGGTAAGGACAGACAAAACATGGAGCTAGGATAGAGACACCTGGAGAATTGGCAGAAGGGGGTTATCCCCCCAAGAAGGCTAAACTAAACCCTGGAGGAGAAAAATTGTGGCCTTAGGAAAATAGTTCATAGAGTAACAAGTTTCTATTCTCACCCCTTATGCATCGTTCTCTTTCTAGACACATTCCCCAGGCCATGGCTGTCTGCCGAGCCCAGTTCTGTGGTTACAATGGGGCAGAATGTTACTCTCTGGTGCCAAGGACCAGTCCATGGAGTAGGGTACATTCTGCACAAGGAAGGAGAAACCACTTCAATGCAGCTCTTGGAACCCACCAGTAATGAGGGAGAATTTTCCATCATCAACATATCTGGGGCTAGCATAGGGCGTTATAGCTGCTGTTACCACCCTGACTGGATCAGCCCTATCAAGATACAGCCTAGCAACACACTAGAACTCATAGTCACGGGTAAGCAGATAATACTCTGGAGTGGGTATTATAATACAGAAATAAGAGACAATACTGATGTATGAGAAATGGTTTTCAAAGTATTCACAGTGACAAAAGCAATAAACTTTCCTTCTTATTTGTCAGAGATCCCAAGAGAGGATGCACTGCAAAGTGGCCTCTTGTTTCTGATCAGAAGTGAATTTCTTCCAGGTTTACTCCCTAAACCCAGCCTGTTAGTCCAGCCTGGTCCCATGGTAGCCCCTGGAAAAAACATGACTCTTCAATGTCAAGGGGACCTGCCAGATTCAACATTTGTCCTGTTGAAGGAGGGGACTCAAGAGCCCTTAGAGAGACAGAGGCCAACCGGGTACCAGGCTGATTTCTGGATGCCTGTGGTGAGAGGTGAAGATTCTGGCATCTATAGCTGTGTCTATTACTTGGACTCTGCTCCCTTTGCAGCTTCAAATCACAGTGATTCCCTGCAGATCTGGGTGACTGGTAAGGCCTTAGAGACTTCACTAAGCATTTCAGTGTTGTGGTTTTTAGCAGTTAGCAATGATTAGGAAATAGGACTGGCTTTAGAGCCACTTTATTAATTTATATGTCTTTGTTGGTTGCAGATAAGCCCCCTAAACCATCTCTGTCAGCCTGGCCCAGTACTGTGTTCAAACTAGGGAAGGAGATCACCCTTCAGTGCCGAGGATCCCTGCCAGGTGTTGAATTTGTCCTTGAACATGATGGAGAAGAAGCACCCCACCAGTTCTCAGAGGATGGAGACTTCATCATCAACAATGTAGAAGGGAAAGGCATTGGAAATTATAGCTGCAGCTATCGCCTGCAGGCCTACCCTGATATCTGGTCAGAGCCTAGCAATGCCCTGGAACTGGTAGGAGCAGCAGGTGAGTGTATAATCCCTCCATGAGGGGTTATAGCCTTCCCAGGGATAGCTCCCACAGAGGTAGTCCAAATCATGAGAGAGAAAAGTCGGTGGAGTAGAAGCCCTTAAAGTGTATCATCTTTCACCTAAGAATGGTGAAAAGGTAGGTCCTCAGGCTCACACAAAGATAATGAACAGATTTGTTTAGGGCCTCCTTGACCCCCAGAAAGGAGGGGGTGTCTGCCTCAGCATATGCACTTCACTAACCACTCCTTCTACAGCTCAGTACATGGCTTCTATATGATTTTGGAGGAGGACTGAGTGAGAAGAAAAAAAGTATTAAAGAGTGTCCATGGCCTTTGATTCTGCTCTTATATACCACAGGGCCTACAGCTCAAGAGTGTACTGTGGGGAACATTGTCCGAAGTACCCTGATTGTGGTAGTGGTGGTAGCCTTGGGGGTGGTGCTAGCCATAGAGTGGAAGAAGTGGCCTCGACTCCAAACCAGGTAACTTCTCAGCTTGCTTTTGGAAATGGAGTACTATTGGAAAAATCATGGCCCAAATACTTCTCTAGCATCCAGGCTTCACCCAACAACATGTTACTCATGGTAATTTCTTCTCCTCCTTCTCCTCTTACTTCTTTATATAGGGGCTCTGAGACAGATAGAAGAGATCAGACCATTGTCCTTGAAGTGTGTAACCAAGAGGGAGAACCAGAACCCACTATGAATTCTCCTTCAACAGCCTCTCAGGGAATGTCAGTGGAACTGCCAGTCCCAATGTAATCACCTCCTTTACAATAGCTTTCTTATCCTTTTACCTGAAGATACCTGTAAATCTTACTTGGTAACCCTGGGATTCAGCCTCATCTATTGTTTCTTGACCTCTAAGCACCCAAGTTATGTTAAGGGGATTCTGGGATTTCTAGTGGGATAAAATGTTTCCGGATAACTTCCTTACCCCATAAGTCCCTCACTGTACTGATTTACTGGTGCATGAAATTCTATTAAAACATATTCTTCTGAATAGAGTATTCACTATTTAACTGCAAAATACTATAGTAGTTGTCTTCTTGTCTTGTTCTGTTTCCCAATTATAGCTTAGCAGAAATAATTACCTCAATGGCTAAATAAGAGAACTCAGGGCTATTCATACAGAGAAAGGAGTTCAAGGATGGGATGGGGTAGGAGGGAGGGTTCCAAAAGAGCACACTGCAACTTGGTTTGAGATAATGGATGCTGATCAGTGTTCCTCCACCCTACCATCTCATGATTAAAAGAACAAATGGCAATGTGCCATTCAAGTTGAGCCTAAGGAAGACAAACACTGAAGTTATATTCTTTTCACCATGCTACTTTCATGTTCATAGTACACTGGCTTCCAAACAACAGGATTGGCCCACTGCAGAACTTTGAAACTGACAGAGTATGTTTTGGGAACCTTATTACCAACCACAGTAACCAAATAATTAAATTATTTAATTCAATTGTAAGTACCCATGATTGCTAAAAGCTGATACTTCACCATTCTATAAAGAAGGCCAAGTTTCACCAAAGATATGGGCCGAGAGATTTCTGGAAGAGAGTAAGGAATTGATGTTTATTGTTTTTAGCAGAGGCCCATGAGTTTCCTGCTCCCTGACCCTAACTTGGGTCTGGCTTTTATTCTCAGCCCCTGGCCTTTCTACCTAGACAGGTAGAACACCTTTTGCTTCATTTGCTTCGCGGGTGGGAGCTCAGTAAACATTTGGTTTGTTGGAGTGTGGAGAGAGGCTTACCTAGTTCTTTGAACCTTGCTCAAGAGCTCAGAGGAATTGATCTGTGGGTCCCAAAGGAGGTCATGAGCCCTTCACACATGACCCTAAAGCCTAAAGTTTCTTACCTACCAGCACTATGTAATTCTAAGAAAATGCTGCTCGATATAACAACATACAAGTTTTGAACACAGATTTATTTATCTTTGGTTACAATAAAGTTTCGAAAGCAACTCCTGTATCCTCACATTAGAAGCTTATTTACCCTACCAGTTAATGAAAAAAATGTATCGCATTTCCTTTAATCCCTACAGAATGAAACACTCTGAGTATTATAGACTAATTTGTATTAAGCTGCATAGAATGTTGAAACACAAAGTCCCACTCTGATTTCCATTTGATGAGATTCTATTAGTCACTTACACTAATTTCCTTTAAGGTTTCTAAAAATTGCATTTCAAACGTTCTTTTACATCTGATTCCAGCCAGAGCTAATTGTTGCTTTGGGCTGATCACTATTCTCTGCTTTCAAACTCTGCATCCATAACCCTCAATCAAACTGGGACTTTTGAACACTGGAAAGAGGTCTGTCCTTGGTCCTTGGTCTTAGGATAAAAGTCCTTTGATCAGGTTGGATTTTATTTTCTTTTTTTTATTTCAAAGTGTATATTGTCAAGGCTAATTTCAGAAACGTGCAAGTTAACAAGTGATTATTTGATTGTTCTAGCTGGTCACCAAGGGAAAGAGAAATGGGAAGAAAAGATCAGAGAGCTAAGGACTGAAATTCAGAGAAGACTTCGACTTAGAAAAGCAGGATTAAAAAAAAAGACAGGACACAAAAGGACTCTTGTGAAATGTACACATTGAACCCAGGGTCTCCTATGTGGAAAAAGTTCAAACAGAGATACTCATGTGCAATCAGGGAAAAGCCTGATAAACAGCTCAGTGAGAAACAAATTGGGAAAAATATTGTGACACTGAATGGTTACTTAGCTTAGTAAAAACACTCTCTCACACACTGCTCTTTTATTTAGAGAACCAAATTATCCACTTTTCAGAAGGGAAAATATAGTTGTCAATTAACTGTGAAATACTTAAAGACAAAGAGTGGATATGGGATTTAACTTTCCAGCTCCCTGTCAGAGCAATCTCAATGAATTAAGTATCTATTTATAATGCAGAATTTGTCACAAACTATCTGAATCAATTCAATATCTATTTATCATGCAAACGTAGCTTGTTGCTGACAATTCTCCACATGGTCTGTTTTTTTCAACCTGGTTGCCATGGGAATCAGTCCCTTTACCCCTGGTTGGCCTCTAGTCATCAGCCTAGCATCAGATAATTTCTGGGAAATGGAATCTCAATTAGGGTGGAATGAACCTTTAAAATGAGAATTTGACTCTGGGACTCTAAGAAAGAAAGTCCAAAGACTTCTCCTGAGTTTGAGAAAACAAAAGTAAATCCCCCTTGATCCATGGATTCACACACCTTTGGCTGCAGCATTTCAGAGCTCCAAAGACTGCCAGGGTGACATTGTACAGTCCCCCATCTTTACAGCCATACTAACTGGTAGCCACACTAACAGGTAGTCAGTCTCTTCTTGTACACCTCCAGGGAACAAAACCACACTACTTCACAAGAAAGCTTAAGAATCTCAACTTGGTCTATATACCCTGTAATTGCCTTTGTGTATTGCCTAACCACTGGCTGTAATTCTGACTTAAGTTGCTACTCAGATCAAATCTACTTACACATAACTTTCCAAAATTTAGAAATTGGGTTGGGGGAGGCTCCTTGAATCCATTTGGTCTCAGTGAGTGATGTTATCAGAGTTCAACTAACATCCCCTTAGCAATGTATTTGTGATGTTAATTCTCACTTACTTCTGTTTCAGACATGGTAAAAAGTTCATGCTGACCTCACTCCTGTCAGACTCAAGCAAAGAAGCATTTGTATACATTTTTTAGAATTGTTTGTTCTGAAAATGTTTACTGGTTTACTTCTATATGATAGACACTGCTATGAGCACTGGGTATTATAGTAAGGAGTGAAAAAAAAAAAAACCTGACCATCCAGTGTGGAAAACAGATAATTAGTATTACCAGTAATAAAATTTATAGGATATCACAAAATGATAAATGGCTGGAATATCTCACTGAGAAGGTGACATATAAGTTATGATTTAAAGGATATGATGGAACAAGAAGTGTCAATCTGTAGGAAAATGATTCTGGACAGAGGGAAAAGCAGGTGCAAGAGCTCAGAGACAAGAGAATTGGCTGTTTTTTAGAGCTGTGAGTGGGCTCATGTGGCTGAGGCAGAGGAAGTAAGGAGAAGAGTAGATTAAAGTTTGAGAGGTAATGTGAACCCAGCCAAGAAAGACCTTGGAGATCTTTGTAAGGACTTTGACTTACAAGATGAATGAAATGTTAAGCCATGGGAGTTACATTTAAATAGGGCCATTCTTCCATTTCTGTGGAGTGTACCAGCTTGGAAACAGAGAGATCTCCAAGGATGCTATTATAGTAATCCCAGCAAAAAGGACTGACTTAGGCCAGGATGGTAGCAGAGAAAGCTGTAAGAAATGGCCAAATTATGGATTTAATTTGTGGAAAGAGTCAACAGGATTCTCTCACAGATTGCTTGTGGAATGTGTTCTGTAAACATTTCATTTCTTTTAGAAGACAGAACTGATTCGTGTGCTGCCTTAGTGTTTCTCTCCCTGTATTATTTTCATCTCATCCTCAAGAGTTTTCCAATGCCTCCCAAACTGGGCCATCCCTTCTGGACAGTTTGACAAAATTTTGTCATAAACATGAAATATAACATATGCAAACATAAGCAGAGTAGACTCTTGTACATCTGCATAGATCCAGGGAACACAGAGAACAGTAAAAAAAGTTATTTTCTGGGATCACTGTTCACCCTTACTGCCCACTAAAATCATATTAGTCCTTGGATGGCTACATCACACTATTGGCTCATATGAAGTTTGTGGTCAACTAAAACCCAGACTTTTTTCACACACGTTCATGCCTTTTTATTTCTTGTTCCTTATTCATGAAAATGTCTTATTTGGCAGTTGAGAGTTTAACTAAAATTTACGATGATGTCTTCTCCTATTAGGTCTTGCCTTATGAGTCCTAGTTTAGAAAAGTCATATATCAACACTTAGAGAATTCCTAGAGACTCAGTCTCATTTACTCTTAGCAACAAATGTGAAACCCCTTATTTACACATGAGAAAACAGAGGCTGAGTTAAGTACTGCAGCCTACTGGCTCATAACCAAGGGCAAGAATGGAAACAGAATTCAATTTTTATTTTTGTGATGTTTAATCTTCATAATCAACTTGACTGGTTTTGGAATTACGTAGAAAACACACCTCTGGGCATGTCTATGAGGTGCTTTTAGAAAAGTTTAATTGTAGACAGAAGACCCACCCTGAGTCTGGGTGACAGCAACACAGGAGCAGGGATCCTAGGATGAGTAAAAAGGGAAAAAAGAGAAATCCAGTTAAGCTTTTCTCAGATTCTCGTGTCACCTAGACTTGGAAGCTAGGATGCTGCTATCACTAGATAACACTAGATAACATAAACATGCAATCCCCACTGTGCTGGATGGCCTGTACTCACAATAAACCCTTCTTCATTTAAGCTGATTCTTGTCAGGTATTTGGTCACAGCAATGAGAAAGGTAACTAATGCAACCTGCTTCCAAACCCAGATCCCCACCCGCACACACACACATTCACACACATGCACACACAACAAACCTCAGATAGCACAGTACCTGAAACAGTGGAGGTATTGGGTTCAAAACTTTCCTACCATGTTCTTTAATTAATTTTCATAAATAGTACTCATAAACTTTATAGTTGTTAGGCTTTATTTTAGTATTTTACTTATTAAGCACTTTAACATTTACAACAAATCTATAAGGTATGACTATCATTGCTTACATTTCTGACATTAAAGGAAATGGAGGCATATTGAAGTTATGCAAGTTAGTTGGCCACACAGCTAGCAAGTGTTAGGGACAGGATTTGGACGCAGGCAGTCTGGCTCCAGTTTGTGTTTGTAACCACTAAGCTATGCATTCTCAGGTTTCTGTGAAATCCTGACCTTGTTCTCTCAAGGGAAAGAAGGGCATCTGCCTAATTCACTGTCCACTGGAATGCTAAACCTACAGCTCTCCTGTGAGAATGTTGTCCAGTCCCCTTTTGTTCCCTTTCTTATCTCCAGAAGCTGGCCTCTAAGCTCATTAAGGAGGAATACTTACATGTGTTCCCATACATAATCTTGATCTTTGCCCTTCCCTCCCAGTTCACCATGCTACTCTACTCTGCTGTAGATGAAATTCTTCCAAGTTCCATCTCTGAAGGAGATAAAGTGACTCTACAGCTGAGGAGAGCCAACATGATGTGATGAATCCCATTCGTGGGAAATCCCTGGAAAGGAAACCCCATGGCCAGTGGCATCAGACCTGGAGAAGAAAAATGCTTCCTGAAGTCTCTCCCTCCCTTCAACAATGGATCTTTAGCCAAAACTATCATACCCTGTGTCAAACTAACTCTATAGGATTCTGGCTTGAGTCATGTTTTCAACTGGATATGCTAAGAATTTGTAGAGAAATTAAAGCAATTCACCTGACTCACTGGCCTATCACAGAAGATTTTTAGGGTAAGCTATTGGTTATTTCAGAAGGTCATATTTGAACCATATGAAAAAGGTCAAAGAACAATCTACAGGAAATGACAATCAAATACAATGCTCAGTAGGAGCCAGAATGCATTTTGAACTTGAAAAAAAAA
The DNA here is from genome assembly GCA_004024765.1 of Zapus hudsonius. Classification (NCBI taxonomy): domain Eukaryota; kingdom Metazoa; phylum Chordata; class Mammalia; order Rodentia; family Dipodidae; genus Zapus; species Zapus hudsonius. The sequence continues at coordinate 16,478 of PVHP010022652.1, forward strand.
TCTGTAAAGGGTAGCCTGTGTGGTATTAAACTTGTCAAAACTAGCCAAATGTCTCAGTATCATTATTTGCATCATTGTTCTATTTTGACTCAAAAGTTGGACTACATCATATCATACAGACATATTATACTATTTCTGTCATCACTATGACAAAATACCAGAAAGAAGCAATTTAAGGAAAGACAGGTTTATTTTGGCTCACAGTTTCAGAGTGTGTAGCTCATCATTGTCAGGAATGCATGAAAGCAAGAGCAGCTCCATCCTCATGTGGTAGCAAATCAGAAAGCAGAGAAAGCAGGCCAGAATCAGAGGTGGGTATAACATTCAAAAGCCCACCCTAGTGACCTAATTTCACCAGCCAAATCCCATCTCTTAAGAGTACTACAGCCTTGAAAAACAGTATGAGGAGCAGAGAACCAAGTGTTTTTACCTTGAATATGATGGTCATTATACTTACTTTAATATAGATGTGATTTCCATAGCATATTTAATAAGAACATTAAACTCACACAAAGTGGTATTACACTAATATATATATATATATATATATAATATATATATAAATATATAATATATATATATTTACAAGCAGAGAGAGAGGAGAGAGAGGGGGAGAGAGAGGGAGAGAGAGAGAGAGAGAGAGAGAGAGAGAGAGAGAGAGAGAGAGAGAGAGAAAGAGAGAGAGAGAGAGAGAGAGAGAGAGAGAGAGGAGAGAGAGAGAGAGAGAGAGAGAGAGAGAGAGAGAGAGAGAGAGAGAGAGAGAGAATGAGCATCCCGGGCCACTAGCCACTGCAAATGAATTCCATATGCACGTACCACTTTGTGCATTTGCCTTTGCCTTTACATGGATACTGGGGAATCAAACCCAGGTTGTCAGGCTTTGCAGGCAAGTGCCTTAACTGCTGAGCCATCTCTCCAGCCCCATTACACTAAATTTGAAATTAACAGAAAATTCTATGAACCTATAGAAGTAATGTCAAGTCTTCCCTTCATTCTAAAATGAAGCAGTTAATTACAAAGCTTAAATCTGTGACTTCATATTTACTCCAACTACATTAGAGTAAGAATTGTAGTTTATTGATATCCAGTTTCACGTCTGCCAAACTCAACAAATTAATGCATCTTTAATCCTCAGTTTTCATTTCTGTGAAATGGAGATAATTATTATCTTAATTTGTCAATTGTGAAGTTTAAATAATAAATGAATGTGAAGGTAGTTCAGAATTTAAAAGTATAGAGTATAGGCCCTATGAATAATGAGTACAATGCACACAAATATCCTTTCACAATTTGACCCAATTTGATCAGTATCATAGCCATATCCAAGAATTTTCCTGGATAAGTCATTAAAATCCAAACACTTTGTAAATGATTATATAACAATTTAAACATTTAATTATTCATATTATCAATGTGTTCTTGTTTCTCCACTTGTCCAAAAGGACATTGCAGAAGTGTTTGTCAAGAATTTGGAAGACCAGGTAAATGATTTTTGCAGCTTGCACTTACAAACCCATCCAAAAGGAAATGAGCTTAGTCTGGCATGAGTTGTTCTTAATGAACCCATGCTGGTTCCTAGTGATTAGTAAATCTCTTTCTAAGGGCTCAGAAATCATCTTCTTAATAAACCAGTCTAAGATATTGCTGGAAATCTACGTCAAACTTGCCAGGCTAGCATTTGTAGATTCTCCAATCTTTATCGGGAAAATGTTTTATTTTGTTTTTTTTAATGTCTTTCTCCTTATCCATAAGCCCTTATAGATACCAGTAGAGGTATCAAAGCTTACAAGGCAGACCAGACAGAAACGTTGTGAGATAACAAGCCATCTACCTCATTCTTCATTTTTCTGAAGTGAAAATATTCATCTTTGTTAGACGGAGGTACACAACCCACAAGTGAGGTCGTAGAGTTTATATGATATTTTGGTGTGTGAGAGGGAATCACAGAACTCAGAAGACTAATTGGGCAAGATGACTGACTATGTATACATGTTCTTTCTGAGGTGTGCTTTCCAAGGCTCAGACTTGTTCTGGAGCAAGGCCTCTTGCTCTTGAATGTGCATGTGCATTACACAGGATTCTTCTAGGGCAGGAACTGAATTTTTATATTTCTCACTAGCTTACCAGTTGATGTCTATTGCTGTTGGTAAACAGACCATACTTTATGGACCAAGGTTCTAGATTAAAGTATAGAACCTTAGCTATAAACTAGAGTCCCTTGACAAGCTTTGAAAAATCTCCATGACAGATTTCCCTCAAATTAAATACATCGGCATCTCAGGTGTCGGTATCTAGGGACACTGTATTCTTAAAGCTGCTTGGCTAATTTACATGGATAGGCAACTTTTCTAAAGCCAGGCAGGGTTGCTTTCTTTTAATAAATAAATTAATCAATTAATAAATTAATTAATTGATTAATTTTTGGATTCTACTTTCTCATTAGGAAGGCTCAAAAAAATCCCCTTTGCCAGGTGTAGTAGTGCAGCCTTGGAATGGCAGTACATGAGAAGTGGAGGCAAAAAGATCAGGAGTTCAAGGCCACCCTTGACTACATAGTGAGTTCAAGGCCAGCCTGGGATACATGAGAATCAGTATTCAGGAATCTGACACAGCACAAAACAAAATCTTCTTTTTCTTAACAACTGCTATAGAGTTTCACATTTGCAACTTGTTAAAGACCTATGTGTTTAAGTTGTGCTATTTGGTAAACTGTTGTTAGTCAAGAATATTGGAAGTGTTGTAAGCTTTAAGGCACAATATTTTAATGTTGGTGAAAGTTAGGGTTCCTTTTCTTTTCTAGCTAGTGCTGCCTGCTGCAAGAATTGTGAGGCCAGAAGGGTGGCGTGTGTGAGAGGAAGGTTAGGGTAGAAATAAGCCTACATTTTTCTCCACTGGGACATTTTATGTAACCTGATCACTTGTAGAACAAGTTAGAAGGTACTCTAGAAATGGCCATATTGTACTTTGGCTTGGTTTTCACAGACAGCACTGCTTACAGCATTTGTTTCCTGATCAGCATATGTGCACACATGGAACAGAATATGCTTTTCTTATTGGTAGTGGGACAATGAAAGGGGTGGACTAGCCACAGCAAGTAAAAGAATGTAACATGCAGAATATGAAACCTAAGACATAAAAGTAAACCATTCAAATTCAGACTATCCCATGAATATTCCCTGCCACGAAGCTTACGGATCTACACTATGAAAATAAGAAATCATCACAGAGAGCAAGCGCTAGAATTATATGGAACTCAGCATTTCTAGGTTGTGCAGTCATGATAGAAATCCTCTCCATGGCAGTCAAGCAAAGGGAGGAAGCATATTGGTATGCGGGTGGGGTGTATGAAGGGCAACAGCTTGGCTGGCACTCCAGCCAGGGGCATACCAGAGGGAGAGCTACCAAAGAAGTCCAAGCTCAAAGAGGAACAAAGAGTAGATTGAATGGTGGCAGGTCCCAAAAATGTTCTAGGCAAGATTCCTCCCTTGGCAGCAATTCTTGCTGGTGCCAGACCAGACAAGCCTTTGGGACATCATGGGGGAAAAAAAGGCCACTTTGAGGCCTACTAATAGGGTCATCATTATTACATTACTGACCATTCTCCAACATGAGTGAGTCAACTTTCATTAGATTCCTGCCCTTTCCACACTGGTCCCACATAAGAGGATTTCAAAAGGGGAGAGCTGGTAAGGAAAAATGGTGACTCAGTGATTTTCAGAAAAGGTCCAGTCAGAAGATTTGTTGAGACTCATCTCCTTCTGGAGAACCTCTAAAGACAGTCAGTGAGATTTACTACCTTATCCTCCTTCAAAACTGGTTCCTACTCCTCACTGCCTTCAAACTCACACAGTCCTCAGGGCAGCAGTGCTTTCTAGTAGCCTAGCCCAGTAGGCTCACAGAGGTACAAAAACACCTTGCACAGAAGGGTGACTAGAGATGACTGCTGTTTACCATATGTCTCCAAAAGCTAGAAGAATGTATTTGGGAGATTCTTACACTAAAAAATGCAAAATATTTAAGAATATAAATATGTTTCATCTGATTCAAAGCAATATTTGAGGGGATAGATGTATTTGAGGTGACACAATGTATGCATATATCAAAACTTCACATCAATAGCTAGAATTTTTGTTTTTATGTATCAGTTAAAATTTAAAAATTAAAAAAATGGAAAATAAACAATACTCCTACAAGCTCACAGAATTACTTACTGGTTGAAGGGTCTTCCTACTAAAGTACAAAATTCAAGGGACAGGACCTTGTTCATACTAACATATGAAAAATGTTTAAAAGCTTGTTCATAGCTTTTCTACCAACTGCTCACAATTTCCTTCCTTCTGTGAACCCATGACATTTCTTTGAGTTCATAGTGAGGCTTCCCAGCCCATCCTCTGCCTAAATACAAACATATGATACTTTTCTTTCTTTTGTATGATGTAACGGAGGAAATAAGCCCTTTGGGGCAATAATACAGAAAGTCAGTTTTATGATATGGGGAAAACATGACTTTGCTGGTAAGGGTGTCTTAAGAGCCCCAGGTTCAAATCATCCACGCTGATGTTCATTGGTTGTAGCTTCTTGGATGACCTATTAAAATTCACTGTAAGTTAATCTTTATGTAAAAGTAAAGTAAATAATGATAGTGCCAAATTGAGGATTATCTCCCATGTCTGTAAAAAATACTAGCACATAGTACATAATCAATAAATGAAAGTATTAATTTTTTAGACTTTTCTATTTCAAAGGATCAAGAAAACAACAAATGAAATTCAAAAGATACAAATTCTGAACAAAGTTGAATGCTGCAAAGTCACAACAAATTTAAAAGGAAAAATCACAAGAAAAGATATATAAATCACAACCTTAGATAATCACTGCAGTATGAATAGAAATAACCTTGAGCTGTCTCTGCCTTGGGCTTGCTTAACTTCAAGGGATTTTTTTTCATTTATCTATGAACTATAGCCTAGGGTACAGACTAAAGTCCCTGGGCTAGGAGTCACACAAGCGTGTGACTTAATTTCTCTCACCTCAGTATCCTCACCTTCAGAAACACGAGAATTAGCACTGTGAATGTCAAAATCAATGACTCAGGTTATCTCATGTTCATACCTTCTTAGAATTTCTAGGTCTGTGGTTTGTAGACTTCAGTCACTTCTAAGAAGGTTTTTTACCTTCTCTTTACACTTGGGCCCTCCTATGTTTTCTGGGAAAACTTGAGCTGACTTACTTACACATACAAGTTGAGCTTGAGTCTTTCACCAAGGAAGAAAGGAAAAGAAAAAACAGACCTCCACAGTTTCAGGAGACCCTTGGCTCTTGGTGAGTATAAGAAGGGGTGCAGTGATTGGAAATCCTTGCATGTGAGCTTTTCTGGCGCCTCTTCTACACCTGCTCTAAATCAGCACTTCAGTTCTTGAAGAGATGAGTGTGTCAGCTCTGCTCCTCCCCCCCAGTGGTGGGGCCTGGAGAAGCCACCACACAGGGACACAATGAACAGTCTTAATTCTAGGAGAGATTTAGTGGGGAGAAGTAAAAATAACATAAGTAGTCATTAAGTAATTGACTTAAGCAATCTTCCACAATGAACTCTCAAGAAAAAAGGAACAACAACAAATAATATATATATTATTTATTATATTATATATATTTATTATTTTATATATTATATCTAATTATATTAAAATATATAAAAATTATATAAATATATATAATTATAATTATATTTATAATTATATTATATTATATATATAAATTATATATATATATATATATATATATATTTGGTAGACTTCCAGAGGAGGAAGACCAACTTTCTAGGAGGACTCAGGTAAAAATGAATAATAATTATTTAATTAACATATCCAAAAAACATATCTAGGGCAGAGAAATCATTAGTGAACTCATCACAAGAGGGAAAAACTATGATTATAAAGCTTATCCTTATCAATCGCTCCCAACATATCATGCACTGTGCTAATTGCTTAATATGTATTTCCACAGAAGCCTACAAGGGCCTTGCAGCTTATTAAGATTAAGTAACTTGTCCTCAGTCACAGAGCTAGCAAGTTACAAGGGCAATATGAAAGCCCAACTCATTCTAATTCCAAAATCTCTGTACTTTCTCCAATCCCATATGGTGACAATGGAGGAAAATGAGCAGACCTAGCTGTTTAGGACACCTATTTACATCTTAGTCCCTCAGCAACAAATGTCTGCAGGATTCTGGACACAACAGACAGGTTACCATGGGAGCCGTACGATCTCCTCAGCCTCTTATTACCAGTCCTGGAGCAGTGGGCTTCAGGAAAATAGAATCCTCCCTCACCTCCAGTAGGGTGGCAGGTTCCTTACTGAGTAGAACAATCTGATACCCAGACAACCAGGTGTATCATCTCATAAATGTGTGAATTGAGAGACATGAGGGAAATTCCTGCTCCCAATGTGAATCTTTTAGCTCATTGTTTTTCAAGAAGACTAGTCTCTGAGATGTTAGTCTAATATAGTTAGCAAGCAAAGCACTGTCTTCTCTCTAGCCCTTATGTCCTTCCTTAACTTCAGTTCTTCTCACTCCCATCATAGCATCCCTACCACTTCCTAGCTCAAAGAAGTTCTGTTGTTGTAGCTGATGTCATTTTGTTCTCATTGAGATAGGGTCTCACTCTGTAGCTCAAGCTGACCTAGAGCTCCCTATACAGATTGGGCAGCCCTTGAACTCATAAAAATCCTGTGTCTCATCCTCCCAGATGCTGGGGTTACAGGTGAGAGCCATCATGCCCAATTCACAAAGTAGTTCTGTATGTATTGCCGTGTGCCGAGAATAAGCGTAGCCCTTCTCTTTTCCACCAGTTTCTTAGTCATCAGTCAAAATTCAAGAGAGACTCCACTTCCTTCTGAAAATGTTACCCACACCTCTGATGATTACATACATAGAGGTGGCTTAAGTGATCATTCCTTGTGCTGGTAGAACAGCAGGTATGTTTCTCAAGTTTTCTTTCTGTGTAATATTGCATATATTAATCACATTATAGATGCTATAATTATAGGTGGCCCACATTATTTTCACTCACATATGCAATAGTGTTTATTTCATAATAATAACAATAATAATGGTAACAGCAATATACATTGTTTAAACATGCACAAGATTAGGTAGTATAAAGTAGAATATTTCCATATCCCAGAGCTAACTCTCTTGACAGTTTATTATATATTTTTCAGAATTTATTAATACATATTTTAAAATATCTATGCATTTTGTCTTATATGGATAAACCGTGCTATTCTGGTCCTTGTTTTGTTCTGCTTCCACATCTACCTATGTCAGCATATATATTTTTCAAATCTCTTACATGATTAGGCATATACCTAAGTTGGATGCATCATGTTTCTTTTGCCTTTCTGGGAGAATGCCTTTTTCCCCTTTTCTGTTGTTTTGGTTTGCTATGGCCTTTCTTGCTTTGCTTTGTTTGTTTGGTTTTTTTTGCTATTAAAAACAATGTTGTAATGCATATTCATATTTGCTTGTTAATGTGAATATGACTCCAGGATAAATTCTTGAGATTAAAATTGCTAAGTTAAAGAACATGTCTTTTTAAAATCTTGGTAAATATGTCAAACAATCTCCAAAAACATAGTTCTAAGTTGCATACACTCAATCTGACTGATTCATCACTCTAAAGAATGTTAGCTTTTATAAAACTTGCTCATATAATAAAATTAATAAGGGAAATTTTATCTTATCCTTTAAACTATTATTAGCAAGCTTCAGGAGAATTTTTATGTCTACCGGGCAATAATATTTATCTTTCTGTTAAAATTATTTACTCAAATATTCTTGGCAGTCTTCTCCCTTAATGAATTAAATGTTTTGTGCAATTGTATTTTAAAAGTAGCTGGTCATCATACATGTAACATTTATTTTTCTATTTTTAGGAAGCTACTAAAAACAATTTTAATTGCCTCTGTAGAGTCAACATATTTCTTTCTTAGCATATCACTTGTCTTTTTATTTTGCTCATTTATTATTGCCATAGATGAAAGAAAGAATGCAGTTAAATTTGTCAACCTTTACCTTTACTATACATTTGGGTTTGTAGCATGTTTAGTAGGGGTCACTTTCATTTCCAGGTTATAGAAACAATCACCATGTTTTCCCTTTTCAGATGTTTATATTTTTGTTTTTTTTTAGCTTTTTGAAATTTATTTCTAAAAGTCACAAATCTTAAAAAGTAACAAATTTATACTAAAGATACGTGCATGAGCAAAATAAAAAATAAGCACAGGAATACAGAAATGAACACAGCAAAATTTTAATTAACACAGTATTCTGGACACAAGTATAATACCGGTGAGTGAGGACTGCATTTACCTCAGAACCCTATGACAGCATGGGCTGAGATAAGACATTTATATTGTTTAATCAATTACTTTCGTGTAGAGACCCAGGTAGGAGTCTTGATATTTTATTGAAGTAGCTATCCAGTTGCCCAATCATTTTATATCTTTTAGCATTTACTTTTCTTTCCTACAAGATTCCCAGTTCTTCCAAGAAGACAAGCAAACCTTATTAATTATTGCATCCTAACCATTAACACTGTGTCTGGCACATAATAGGCTGCTGAAGATGTGGAGAATGAATGTCAGAGACTGTTGCAACTTTCTCTGTTGGTGAACAAAATCTGCTTAAAGGCAATTAATAGCCTATATGTGGCACATTTTGTTAAGTCTATTGCTAAACCAGTGGGAGCCTGTCCTCATCAGCTACCAACGGACATGATTAAAAAGAACAGGTAGATGTGATAAATGCCTAATTAAATATTGCAGGCACATGGTAAAAAGAAACATAATAAATCTCCATCTGGCCCAAAAGCCCCCTACTCCATAATTACTTGTGCCTGGAATTCTATCTTTAGGACTTTATGTTCTTTATTAAAATGCAAATATCCTGTTGAGGTTGAGCTTGGTTTCTTTATTCGTTCACATCACTGCAAAAATTTTGTTTCCGACACATACACACAATAGTAACAACAGCAACAGCACACACAAATCTATGAAAACAAGTTTTGATAGGAAGGTCAGGATAGAAACAAAGGCCATCATTAGTGTTCAAGAAAGGGATCACTAGGGAACAGGGCAACAGGAGAGGTGCAGGGAGGTCATTTACTACTCATGTTCTAACAATGGCACTTTAATGTACCAAGCTGCTTAATCACAAATTACATCATCCCACTCACCTCTCTATGAACCTCAGCTATCTAAACTCTCTAGGCTTATTGGAAATATTTGTAGGGGACAATTTTGATTAGACAAGATCACATGAGTTACTTAAGGGCTAATTTCTTTGAAGTGCTTCTGAGAATTTAAGCTTTAAAAAAAGCATTTGGATATTATAATTTTCCTTTGAGGAAGCTAATAACTGATTCTAGTGTCCAGCATGCCTTCTCATACTCTGTTGGCCTCAAATTTCATCTTCACCCTAGTGTACTTTGGGGAGAAAGGGATAAAAGAAAAAGGTAAAGATGAATTTCAGTATTCTTCTGATTTGAAGAAGAATTTCTTTGGGGTCTCTGTGTGTGTGTGTTTGTGTGTGTGTGTGTGTGTGTGTGTGTGTGTGTGTGTGTGTGTGTGTGTGTGTGTGAAGAGACACTACCAATCGTAAAAAAGATCCTGAAAGAAGAAATGGGACAACATTAGAAGAAAAAAAAATCTTCAAATTTCCATTAATTCATCTGAAATTTCTTCCCAGGACTTAGGTTTCTAGAAATTCCAAATAATTTATTAACTAAAGAAGAAGGAGTGGGGGGGGGCAAAGAAAAGGAGAAAGAAGAGGAGGAGAATAAGAGTCATTGCTAATGATGGAGCTAGTGATATCCAAGACATTTTGCTTTTGCTGAGCAGTAGCTTTGTTCATGCTACACGCCTAGTACATCATTTAAGCCTAACAATAATTAGAGGGAAGGTCCAATTATACTCTTAATTTGACACAGAAAGAAACTGAGGCCTAACAAGCCAAGTAAACTGCCCAGTATCATTTAGTGAAGACCCAAGGCTGAGCCAAAAAGGGTTCTTTTGAACCATCATGAATCCATGTTTGAACTCCTCCTGCTTCCTGTTACCGCCGAGCCTGGTTCACAGACTTCTGAACCCTGTGCACCATTTTGGGTCATGTTTGGCTCCTTTGTACACTGTTCTCCATACTCCTCTCCTACTTCTTTAAGGTCAGTTCTAAACCCCATATTACCATTTCTCTCCTCAACCAATACAGATCAAGTGAGAGAATATAACACACCTATTGTAAATCATTCAGCCTTTTCCCCAGGTGCTCTCTTATTTGCTTTTCTGGTTTAATGTACTGACCTTCAAGGTAAAGATTATTATCACCATTTGATGGATTGTCAAACTGTGGCTAAAATGGGTTGAGAAAACAGTTTTAAAAAGTGATGACTTGGACATGGGTTTTCTGAATCAAGAGTTTGAGAGGGCATATGAAACATGAATAATTTATATTCTTAGGAACATTTGCATATTCAAAGGAGACTTGCATTTTTCTAAAGGACTAAATGACTAATATTGGAAAAGCTTAAAAGGGGCAGGCAGATAAAACATATGCTTTGAGATAAGAGGCATTGACCCAGGGTTCTCCATATTAATTCAAGCAGGCGTATGTTCATTAAGTCTCTGACCTGCCCCCAACATGAGCAAATATAATACTGGCAAGGTGGGTTCTGTCTCTGACCTACTAATTATTTTGCTGAGATCACGCTGCAAATTGTGGCAGAAACACAAAGTTCAGTCTATGTTCCCTTTCACCTGGTTCAGTCTTTTCACAAAGGTGGGGAGTTCAGCATAGTCCAGGGAGTTAAAAATAACAGTGTGAACTTTGTTTAGCCCATTGAATTAAAGCAAAGATATTTGGGCAAAATAAGTGCCTTCCAAAAGTAAGTATTCTATTGGTTCAAGAACAATAGGGACTAATACCACTCCTCCACATCCAGTCATGGGGACTATCATAAAAAATGCCCTCTCCTTTGTCACCCTAATGTTGATGAGTCATTAAGTTCTTTATTTCTAATTTCAATAAATTAGAATAAAGACTCAAACTTTCTAATAGTGAAAATTATATTTATCCAGTCACTTAATGAAAAATGCATCATTGAAGCCTTGCAGTACCTAAGCACTCAGAGCACTGTAGATTAATTTTATTAAGTTGTTTTGCCTTCAGGATACAGAGCATCCACTCTCAGTTTTATTAGATGAGAACCCATCAGGCATGTATGCTAATTTTATATTGAATCTAAAATTTTAAGCTGCAAATCACCTCTCCCTTTTCTTTAATGAAGCTGCTCTGATGCTTCAAAACACTCTTGCCCCATCTCTACCAAACTTCTTGATTGGTACCACTTCCAATATGATCTGATTGTAAAAAAAAAATCTTTTCTTTGGCTTCTCATACTGAAGTCCTATCTTATTTTGAATGTAAGATTTGAATCTGGGGACTAGAAACAAAACTCAGCGGTTGAAGATGCTTGCTTGCAAAGCCCTTTGGCCTGGGTTTAATTCCCAAGCAGCCCATAAAAAGTGGCTCAATAATCTGTTATTTTTCTTTTAGAAATGGCAAGAGTCCATAGTTCTCCCATAACACAAACACACACACACAAACACTCTCTCTCTCTCTCTCTCTCTCTCT
>PVHP010022653.1:0-28169 GCA_004024765.1 Zapus hudsonius
AAACAATACAGGCTATTGCCACTGCTCTTGGTTCCCCACTAGAACTAGACTGCAAGACCCTACTGTTAGAAATTTCACATGTTTTCACTGTCAGGCATACTTGATCTGGAACTGAGCCCCAAGTTTTCTCCCAGATGGCCAGCTTTCATAATGATGGGGGGTGTTATGCAGGCTGCTGAGATAAGAATCATATCCAGCTCTGTGCCTAGCTACACCACCAACCTTCCAGGGAATATGTGCCCACTGTTGCTAGAGTAGCAGTGGATAACCAAACACTTACTGATTGGATTTGATTCTGCTCTATATTAGGGACTGGTACTGTAAACTTGCCAATTCACAGGCCATAATCCCTTGTAAGGAAATCATTAATGTCTTTTAATATTTGGAGAGAGAGAGAGAGATAGAGAGAGAGAGAGAATCAGAACCTCTGGCCACTACAAATGAACTGCAAACAAACTCAACATGCATGCACCTGGCTTTTTGTGGGTACTGGGGAATCAAACCCCCGGTCATTAGTCTTAGCAGGCAAGCGTCTTGACTGCTGAGCCATCTCACCAGAACCATCTAACTGCTTTTGAAACTATATTGCTTATGTCCATAATTCACTGCTGCTCTCAGCTATGGTCAGAGCAGAGCATCTTTTTTGCTGGGTGTGGTCATTGCTGCAGAGATGCACAACTAGTCAAAGTGCTGAGAATACCTGACAGTTGTATGACTAGCAGTAAATGAGTTATCTATGTCACCCCCTGCAAGGCTCAGATAATATCACAGAAGAGGAATAAGCAAGAAAATGAGAGGCAGAGCACTGGGATGCATGCTGTGGAGGATCTCTTCTGGACATATCTGTTACACTCATGAACTCACAGCAGCTGTGGTTACTTTGATAAGATCGGCACAAGATCTGTCCTGTCAGCCATGGATAGTTCGCTCCTCTCCCTGAGAAAGTATCTGTAGTTAATAGTTGCTGGCTGCATGTGACATATTTTCTTCAGTGGCAAAGTAGTTGGTGAATTGCCTATGCTCAATTAAATAAGCCCTAACCATTCTCATGCAAGCATCCTGAATTAAACTCAATGAGGCACAAAAAAAAAGAAAAGAAATCATCACCACCATGCTGAGAAGTGACAGAGGAGTGTTCAGCACTGACACATTATTCTCACACTTCCCAAGGCTCAGTGTTCATTTAGGAAGAGGTAGCAGAAAGATTGTAAGAGCTAAAGGAGTGCTTATGATGAAATCTTCCAGACACAAAATGGCCTTTATATTCATGACCTTGCAGTGCCTGACGCTTCCCACACAAGACCTTAATAATAGGAGGAAAAGATGATAATATTGTAACAGAAAAGAATATATTTTTTCTACTTGTGAGGGTCTCACTCTAGTCTAAACTGACCTGGAATTCACTATGTAGTCTCAGGGTGACCTTGAACTCATGGCAGTACTCCTAAGTCTGCCTCCCAAAAGCTTTGATTAAAGGCATGTGCCACCATGCCCAGCTGACCTTGTAATTTTATTCTATTTTTCCTTCTTTTTGTTTCTTTCTATGCCTCAAAATCTTAAAAGAAGGTTCTCTTATTGAAATTACTATTACAGGAAGACAGGAGAAAGACAAGTAGACTTGAAGACAGGAGAAAGACAAGTAGACTCAACTAAGCAGATGGTTATAAACCTCCACACAATTGCTCTCAGATTTTTCCATTTCTCTCCATGCAGTGAATCGGAAGCAGTTAGAATGTTTAGACCCTGGGTGAAAACAACAGCCATCTGAGGATCCAAGGTCACACAGATGGCCCTGCCAGCACAAACTGGCAAATGATCCCATGGACAAGTCAACTCCTTACTCCCAGAACTTGTATATCTGATACGTAGGAGTAGGAAATCCACCAGATTTCTTCAGGACATTTTATGAATTGAATATTACTAAGTCTATAACAGAGAAATAAACAAGCACCATATATTAAAGAAAAAAAAGAATATAACATCGGGTGGATCTGACAGTTCATGACCTTAATCATAGTACTCAGGAGGCAAATGGAAAGTGGATCAACCTGAGTTTGATCCTATCCTGGACTAAACAATAAGTCCCAAATCAGCCAGAACTACAATAAGAAGACTGCCTCAGAAAAAAAGAATATTACACAATTATAGCTATATATTGGGCAATTTCGTGGCCTAAATCGCCCTTTACATTTTCATGTTTCATTCCAGTCTTACAGACTCCAAGGTCAACAGTATTGTAAACATGCATTATTTTACGATGCTTTTATAATTTGTAAACTTGTAGAACAAAGTTTATTTCTTCATTTCTTTTAAAAACGACCCTCAGGTTATCTTGTTTTTAGTAGCCTTTTCTGCACATTCCCTCTTTTTAAATATTCTTTTCAGATTTTTATTTATTTGCAAGGAGAGAAAGAGAGAGAGAAGACAGAGAGAATGGGGCAACAGGGCCTCCAACCTCTGCAGATGAACTTCAGATGCATGCGTGAGTGCTGGAGAATTAAATCCCAGTCATTAGGCTTTGTGGTCAAGTGCCTTAACCACTGAACAATCTCTCCAGTCCAAACAATTTTTTTTCATAACAAATTCTTAATGCCTCCATCAGGAGTCTACTAACACTGATGTTCACTTATGCATTATTTATGATGGGAAAAAGTAGAGACAGTCCTACTGAGCAACACAGAGGGAATATTAAGATAAAATTCATGTTTCTAGATTTTTCAGGTCACTATCACTTTGCAAGCTATCCCAAAACTTTTGTCATAAAGCATATTGTCATAATCTTGGATTCTGTGGTCAGAAATCAGGACAGAACACAGCTGTAATTTGTCCCAATATATCTGTGGACTCAGGTGGAAACAAGCTTGGGATATTTATAGAATAGCCACCAAAAGCTGGAGTCCTTCATAGTTCTCTCCTCTATATGTCTGGCAATCATTACTGACTGTGGGCTGGGACTTTAAGCCAGACCCCTACCATTGGCGTGACCTTCTTTTAGAGTAGTCAGATCTGTCATATCTGTGAGCCTCCGACGACATTTAGTGTAAAGCTGTGAGTTCTCGTTTGAGAATAAAAATCTAAATCCTAGTAAGTTCTGCCCAGCGTTGGAGACTGCATGTGAGAGGGTTCTTCTGTGAGAGGCCACAGACCAGAGAGAATTTCATTGCTAGGCAGGGTCTCCTCGACACACGATAAAACACTTAGAAGCGCTTGGCCAACGTTGTGCAGTTCTTGGGATAATTCTATGTGAAGGACTGTTGTGACACTTCGTTTGCTCTGTAAAATACAGAGCCAATTTGTGCTTACAAAATTTACTCTTGTGTTTTCAACATTTCTCGTAAGGGGGCGATAGAGCGACACTGAAAACGACTACAATGTGGCAGCAGAAACACATGACTAGAAAAATTTAACAAATTCAACATGAGAGCCTGTGTGGTGTAATGGTTAGCACTCTGGACTTTGAATCCAGTGATCCCAGTTCAAATCTCGGTGGGATCTACAGAGGATATTTCACTTTGCCATTTTTTTCTTAAATCTACGTTGGTCTTAATGCAGCGCACCATAATTAGCAGAGCTAATTTTTCAAATGCTTTTATTCTTGCACACGCAAGTGTGTATGCATGTGCTCTAGGGCCTCTTGCTGGTGCAAATTAATGCCAATCACTTGCGCCACACTTTCAATACAGGGTATCTGGGGATTGAACCCTGGGCAGGCTGAGGCATCCAGCCGCATGAACTGAGCAAACTACCGCGTTCTTAACTCTCAAACCTGCAGATTGCTATTTTTGGACTGCCGTAAACTAACCCAATAAATTATCTTTTTAATACAATTCATTCTATTGGTTCTGTTCCTCTAGAGAACCCTAATACACTAGCTATTCCTCAAATATTAACTTTGACCTTCCTGGCTTTCTCAGTGGCTCTCTTTGCCTGGGTTTAGGCACCTGGTTGGTGTTTCTTCAACACCCTAAAATCCTTTTCCCATTTTTCAATAGCTCATTTAATAAACTCTCCTAATATAAGCAGCAAGTTCTCCCTAAAGAGGAAACAGTGCTGTGTCTTGTTTACTCTGGCCTTCAGTTCCTCCATACCTGGCTCATTTTCAGGGAATATAAACTTCATCTTCTGAAAACTAATCATTGGCCATGTTTGTTTGAAAATAAGTTTTCTGTTTCTTTCTAGATTTCTTTTTTAGGAAATTTGCAAGGGGAGGGAGGGAGGGAGGGAGGGAGGGAGGGAGGGAGGGAGGGAGAGAGAGAGAGAGAGAGAGAGAGAGAGAGAGAGAGAGAGAGAGAGGCACACCAGGGTCTCCACAACTCCAAACACATGTGCCACTTTGTGCTTCTGCCTTTACATGGGTGCCAGCAGGCTTTGTAACCAAGCACCTTTAACCACTGAGCAATATCTCCAGCCACCCTTCCCAGATTTCTTTTCATTCTTTCTCCTCCACCTCTCCCAAGTGTACACCCATTTAAAACCATACATCTTTGCCCTAACCCGCGAAGACAATTTCAACTCTGACTCCGTCTTAATGAGACCACTCAGTCTCCATCTGAAGGTAGAGTGAAGTGTGGGGTTGGCTAACTATATTTTCAAGTTTTGGATAAGAACTCACACAAAGAAGGCTCCTTTACTACATTCTTGGCTACCAGTCATGGAAATTTGCATGTGACATCTTTTGGTTAACTGGTGATTGGAGGAGGCCTAGGACTTTTCATAACTGAGGCTCTAGAAGGCATTAACTACACACTGGTGATTAAACTAAGAAATGGTGCATATGTGCACATAGTAAGGATGTAGGCTGAAGGAGTTCCTGGTTCCTTTCCAAAGGTGCAGGAAAGAGACACTGCCTCTGAACCCCTTGCATGAAGCTTTTTCCTGAGGAGGCATGAACAAACAAACACCTGTTCAGCCTGAGACAGGGCATGGAGGACGGACCAAAGTAACATTTCTACCACAACACGATATGGCAAATGAATGAGGTTATTGAGGTTACTTAGAGAGCACAGGATCTTACTTACAGGATCATGAACTCAAAGTCAAGTGCATAACATAAAAATCCCATCCCAGCATATGCAACTCAATGCTGTATCACTGGAGCTCATTACAAAACTTGCAGGCTGCTATGAAGGTAAGAAAGTCCCAAATCAATGCTTTTATTTTCAAAGTAAGGTCCTACTCTACCCCAGGATAAGATCATGAACTCAAAGTCAAGTGCACAACCAAAAAGCCCATCCCAGCATAGTTAACTCATGCAAGCTGCATCTTGCGAGTTCACTGCATAACTTGCAGGCAGCTCTGAAGGTAAAAGAATGCCAAATTAATACTTGGTTTTTTCAAATTAGGCTCTCAGTGTAGCTCAGGCTTACCTGGAATTCACTCTGTAGTCCGCAGCTAGTGTCAAACTCACAGCGATTCACCTATCTCTGCCTCCCAAGTGCTGGGATTAAAGGGATGCACTATCATACCTGGATAGCCTTGCCTTTTGAAGACACACAGAACAAGATGCCCACTTGATGTCTTTTTAAAAATGTATTGGGCCATGTGTGGTGTCACATGCCTTTAATCTCAGCACTTGGGAAGTAGAGGAAGGAGGATCACTGTGAGTTTGAGGCCCACCTGGGACTACAGGGTGAGTTTCAGGTATTACAGAGTGAGTTTCAGGTCATCCTAGGCTAGTGAGACCCTTGAAACCCTACCTAAAAAAGAAAAACTGCTGAGTTGTACTCTGTTCATTCATGTATATTGCCATCAGAAAAATAAATTACTAATGTGTTCCTTGAACAGCATAAAGCATATCCCCTAAAAACTGGAATACATTATGATGGTTCTATTCAACTTTTGTTGTGGGGTGAAGAGGTCAAACATGGGTCCAGGAACATACTAGGAAAGAGCACACTACATGGGAGGTATATCCACAGCTGGTGCCTTTTTGCATGGTCTAAGATATGAAATAGATACTTAGAAGAGCAACATGCATTCCCATATTCATTACAGTATTACAAATAACAGTCAGCAAATAGAACACTTGATCACATTTTAAAACAAGGAAATTCTTTCATTTGCAACAGCAATGATGAGACCTGGATGAAGTGAAAGCATCCAGGCCTGTATAGAAAGACCTATTCTCCATGTTCTCATATAATGTTGGGACCTAAGCAACCATACTGGCAGAAGCAGTGTTGATGGGTATGGCTGGAGGGTATGGAGAATGGAGAGGTGGTCAAAGTGTTGGACCTTCAGTTAAATAGAAGGCTGGTTTTCTGAAACCTGCAGAACCACAGAAGGGTGACTACTGTTAATCAAAAGGCACTGCAGATTTCAAACTAGCTAAGAGGACATTTCAAGTATTCACATCAGTAAGATATTTCTGGTGATGGATATATTAACTTGCTTCACTTAATCATTAAGCATTGTAAACAAATGTAACATAACTGAGAACTTCACAAATATATACCATCTACACGATATAAGAAAACAGTACAAATAAAAGTAGGTCAGGGTTGGGGAGATGGATCAGAGGCAATAAGCACTGCGTGAAATATCTGTTGGTCCAGGTTCAATTTCCCAGTACCCATAGAAAGGCAGATGCACAAAGTGGCACATGCAGCTGAAGTTCATTTGCAGTGGCAAGAGGACCTGGCACATCTATTTCTCTCTTCTTGCAAACAAACAAATTAATAAATAGAAATATTTAAAAATGGATCGAATATTTTTCTATGTAGTGTGTAATTTTTAACTTTGTCTTTAGGGTTATTTCATTCAAATCTTCTCACTGAGATGTACCCAGGCTTCTTTAATAATGTCCTTTCATAAGGGCCATGTAGAATCAAGATTACTATAGGAAATTCCATGCCCAGAGTGCAAATGGACCACACTAATTTCCTTGCTGCCTGACACCAGAAAACAGACATATTTCTCAGTTCTGGTAACTTGGATCCGTAGATTAATCTATGATGCGCATTTCCTGAGTTGTTTCTTCTGGTCTATATATACTAATCAATGGCATTTGCACGAGTAAACATATTGAAAATTTCTTGTTCCCCAGTATCTGCCAAAAAATGTAGGTAGACTATAATTTTATTGAGGTGTATGTGTGATTACATGTGTGCATATTGTATATTTTTGTATACTGGTAATGTGTTTTTAATAACTGATTTCTGATATATGTGGTAGAGGATTCTTCCCTAGGTTTGGTTTTAGGGCAGTGGGCTCCATTACACATTGAGGCACACCTGTTTCAGCTCTGTTTAGGCCACCAAGCCAGTAGCATAACTATGTCCAAGGAACTTGTTAGAAACTTAAATTTAGACACCGATTCCACATCTATGAATGAAACACAGCAACTTCTATATTAACCAGTCCTCAAGCTGATTTTCAGGCACAAATAAGTTTGAGAAGCATGTACTTGGACTGCCTCCACTGAAATTGTTTTGGTTAAGAAAGCGGGGCTGGAGAGATGTCTCAGCAGTTAATGAGCTTGCTAGCATAGCCTAACAACTGGGTCAATTCCCCAATATCCATGTAAAGCCAGAGGCACAACTCAGTGCATGCATCAGGAGTTCATTTGCAGTGCCTGGAGGTCCTGACACACCCATCCTCTCTCTTTCTCTATCTATCTCCCCTAGTGGGAGACTGTTGTGACTCTTGCTGAAAGCCAAGGTTGTGATTAGTCCAAAACTCATCTTGGTTACTGATTGGTGTAAGAGTCAGAGCTGTTTTTAGTTCCCATTCATGTTTGTGATAACTGTGATTGGTACTAAAGATAAGGTATTGAGTGGCCCAAGTAAATGGCTAATTGGTCCAAACACCCTTCTCAGCCTATATAATGAGCTCAGATTCACTTGATGAGTTGCCTGGGAAACCCTCCTGTGCTGCCTCTCCTGGTGTTATGACATCAGGACATCAGGAACAATAAATCTCTCTCTCTCTCTCTCTCTCTCTCTCTCTCTCTCTCTCTCTCTCTCTCTCTCTCTCTCTCTCTCTCTCTCTCTCTCTTTCTCTCTCTCTCTCTCCAGAAGCTGGTTTTCTGCACTGAGAACCCCTGTCTTCCTGCCCTCAGAGCATTGATGAGTGGGAAGATGGCCACTGGCAAGAAGGCCTCAGCAAAGTTTGGCCCCATTATACAAGAAGGCACACATCTCCAGGCACCGTTGGAAGAAGTTCCTGGGAGTACATATCCTGGCTCACCCCTATTCACACCCTTTGGAGTTCTAGAGCTGATTTGGGATTATACAAAAGAATCTCTGAGGGCAAAGGCATTAAGATTAGGCCTCTCTACTTCCCATTTATTGAACATTTTCCAACTTCCTAGATATGGTGATTTACAAGCTTATCAATCATTCTAAAAGTGAGGACTCATTTTCTTTAGGAGAATAGTGTTTGGTGATCAATTTACTGTATACTGGGCCAGCAAAATTTTCAATATGTATTTTCAGACCTGATCACCTTCAACCTATAACTCTTTCTCCCCTCTGTTCCCCTTCTTTGTGGTTCATGACTTGACTCACTGTATGCCTGAAGCAAAGGGTATTGTTGAAACTGGAATTTCTGGGTTGGAATCACGTCTTGCCTGCTTATCAACCACTGGATCTTGACCGGATATTTTTTCCATTAAAAAATATTTACTGGGCTGGAGAGATGGCTCAGCGGTTAAGGCACTTGCCTCCAGTGCCTAAGGCCCCGGGTTCAATTCCCCAGGACCCACATAAGCCAGACCCACAAGGTGGTGGTCCTGGTGCGCTCTCTCTCTCTCTCTCTCTCTCTCTCTCTCTCTCTCTCTCTCTCTCTCTCTTTCTCTCTCTCTGCTTGAAATTGAATAAAGAAAATATTTTTAAAAAAAGAAAAGAAAAAAATATTTACTATCCAGGCGTGGTGGCAAAAAAGAAACTAGGCCAGGAGTAGTGGCACGTGCATTTTATCCCAGCACTTGGGAGGCAGAGGTAGGAGCATCACTGTGAGCTTGAGGCCACCCTGAGACTACATAGTGAATTCCAGAGACTACAATAGTGAATTCCAGGTCAGCCTGGGCTAGAGCAAGACCCTAACTCAAAAAAGCAAACAAAAAATAGTATTTTCTTTTCTTTCTTAGTGCCAATGGTGAGTATGGGCATGCCAAGTCCTCCTGCCACTGCAAACGAACTCCAGACGCATGTACAACTTTGTGCATCTGACCTTACGTGTGTACTGGGGAATGGAACACAAGCCTGTAAGAATTTGCAAGCAAGTGCCTTTAATCTTTAGCTCTTCCATCTTTACAAAGCCCTGTTTTTTTCCAACTTTTCTTTTTTAAAAAAATCTCTCACATGTGTGCCTTCTCAAATATTTTTTTAAAAAGTTATTGACAACCTACATACTCAAACACAATGTACTCTGATCATAATACCCTCCAACTATTGTCCTTTCCCCCGCCTCTACAACCCAATGAACCCCCTTCTTTCTAGCTTGTCCGTCTTCTATTTTGATGTTAATTTTATTGCCCTCCTCTGTCATCAATTACAACATGTTGATGGGGCCAATATTACACAGGTCTTGTGCTAGTGATAGCCACTGTAAAGTGGTGAATGCAATCAGCACTTTGTATCTGGAAGACAGCGTTCAGGAGCACTACTCCCCATCGTTTGGCTCTTATAGTCTTTCTGCTACATCAGCAATGGACTCGAAGCCTTGAAGGCAGTGATATAAGTGTCTCATTTAGTGTTGAACAGGTAGGTGACTGTCACTTTTTCTCAACACGTTGGTGAGTTCTGAATCTCTCTAGTAGTCACCACCATTTGAAAAAAGGAATTTCACTAACTAAAAGAACAGAATTAATATATGTGTCTAAGCATAAATATGTAGAAGGTAGTTTGGTGGTCATGATATATCCATTTAGCCAAACAACAGTAGTAGCTTTCCCCCCAGGACTTATGACCTTCCCAGCCAAAGGCTTTTCACTAGGTTTTTAGTATCAGGCATGAATTCCCTCTCAAATAGCAGGTGTCGAATCCAGAGAAGGGTTAGTAGTCCCTAAAACAGACATGCTATTTCACTAGTGGGCACATCTTACCTGGCTTTTGGTCAAATAGTTTAAGCTTGGTATTCCTTGACTTTGTCTTCTGTAGAATAGGCATACTAGCAGTACCTATAGCATATTAAGTAGCAATTATAATTTTTATTGTTGATAACTTTATTATCCATAATTAGATATATTATATGACCAACTCTTATGATGATAGCCCCATTTCCCTCCTCCCTTTCCCAACAGAATGGGGGCCCTCCTCGTTGGGCATATTGGATCAGACCATGGGGTAGGGGGTTATGATTAGCACAAGAGGTAGCCTGCTTCCACTCCCCTTTTTTGTTGTTGCTGAGGGGGCACTGTCTCTGGATATTCTCCCCCATCATGGCTCTTACAATCTTTCTGCTCCCTCTTCTGCTCAGTTCCCTGAGTCATGGTGGGTGAGTTATTAAGTCTGCTCTATTGTTGAGATCTTAAGTGTCTCTGAACTTCTGCTTTAGGTTGTGCTGGATATCATTGGTGTCTGTCTCAATGAACTATTCTGGGTTATCGGGCTTGCTGTGATGATAGTACTCTTATTTATCTTGCCACTTTTTCATAGTTTTTATTTGGGGCCTACATGATAGACTCAGCATGGCTCTTCTCTTGCCAGGATGTCAGCCATCATCCCATGTCTTGTTGGTGGAGTTGGGTAGACCACAGGTCTCTCACTGCCATCTGAAAAATACAAACAAACTCTCCATTGGAGAGTGAGATCAGTATAGGCTAAATGAGACAGACATTGCTTATATGGCAAGATTCTACTGGATGTACCCTCTCTGTAGTTCTCTGGTAGTGGAAATTTCCCCTTTGAGTCCAAGATTTTGGTCCCCATAAGATTTTGCCCTGGATCCTAATTCCAGTTAAGGGATCTTTGTTACTGAGTGTGTGGATCTGTGGATTATTTGGGGGGGGGGGTGCTGTACATCAACACCACTGTTTATCCTGGGTGGACAGAGTCTTGGGATAGCTGTAAGTACGCGAGAGGAAGAACTCTCAGGAGACAGTTTCAGTGAACAGCTCATTTATTAGGCTGGGTAAAGTGCTTTTATGCAGGAGGGAGGAGAGACAGGAAGACAAGCAGCAAGGGGATTGGTGGCGGCAAGGTGGCCTGTGGATGACTCATTAGCCTGTAGGGGCTCCTTTGTTGATATGGGTCAAGAGAGGATTGGCAGTGGTCAGTAACCTGAGGATGCCTGGTTCGCATAGTTAAGTTGGAGGGACACTCTCATTGTCCAAGCCTGCTATTACATTATAGCTGAGTTATGTACAAGCAGTTACATGCACGGAGGGCATTATGATATGTAAACTCAGGCCTTGAAATGTCTGGGCTTATCAGGGCTTGCCAGGCCCTGTCAGGTGGCTGCAGGTTGGGGAGGGAAGGAGTGAGCCAAACTCCTGCTGGTCTCAGGATGAGATTATCAGAGTTCAGGCCCATCTCAACTTCCAATTAACCCTGTGTTATCCATGCCTCTCAGCAGGGTCCCACATGAGTGGATCTCTTTGCCAATTTGAAAGCTGTTGATTAACACCCTAAGTTTTTGTGTCACTATTGCACAAGTGATAACTTCTTGACTTGCTGGTCTCTCCCATAGAGGTGTATGTTCAGCATTCTTATGACATAAGTCAGAATTTTATATCAGTGGTCTCTGCTTTCTCCAAATATCATTGTCCAATTTCCCCTGGCAAATCATGTAGTGCCTACAGCACTAGATATGCTACCATCCGGGAGCTAGTAACCTTTCTGTATCTGGCAGGACCTTTCAGTGTTGTGTGATGACTTTCTGTAGTTTCTTCAGTGATAGGATCTTACCTTTGGCCTGGAGCGGGTACTTAAGAGCTTTAACAGAAGCCTGTCTTGTTTTGGAGACATCTTGGGTCTCTTTGAGCAACAGCTCACTGTGGGAAGGACCCAATGACTGGGACAGGGAGTTGCAGATCTGCTTTCAGTTTTACTAACCTTCAACTCCAGAGCCCCATTTTAGAAACTTTATCTGCCTTTAATTCTCCCAACTACCTCAGTTCTTTCAATGCCACAATCATAGAACTCACCACCAGTAACTGAATTTTCTTTCCTTTTTTTTCAATGTAGGATCTCGCTCTAGCCCAGGCTGACCTGGAATTCATTATGTAGTCTCAGAGTGGACTCAAACTCACTGCAATCCTCCTTTTTGCCTCCTAAGTGCAGTGATTAAAGGCATGTGCCACTGTGCACAGCTGAAATTCTTTTCAAATTTAAATATTTTCATTATTTATTTTCATCAGAGAAAGAGAGGGAGAGGGCCTCTTGCTACTGCAAGGGAATTCCAGATGTTTGCATCACTTTGTGGATCTGGCTTTACCTGGGTACTAGGGAATTGAAACAATGCCATTAGGCTTAGCAAGCAAGTACCTTTAACCACTGAGTAATCTCACCAGTCTCCCAAATGAATTTTCTAATAAATGCCTCTGTCTAGTAATTGTAAAAATTGTCTACTTTCTATAAGTTACAATGGAACATGTACATATATTTCTTCATAAAATAGTTTTATTTATTTGCATAGAGAGAGAGAGCACTTTTGGTACTGCAAACAAACTGCAGGCACATACAGCACTTTGTACATCTGGCTTCATGTGTGTACTGGGGATTGAACCCAGCCAGCAGGTTTTGCAAACAAGTGGTTTTAACTGCTGAGCCATCTCCCCAGCTCTGTTTCTTCATTTATAATTTGGCAAAATGCCATACATTGGTGTCAGCAACACAGGAGAGGCCAGAAATAGTCTACATCCCATTTTAAAGTTAGGCCATATGTCAACATTTGATTTGATGGCCCTTGTTCATCTGTACATTAACACACTCCTGACCAGAGATAGATACAAATGCTCTGCCAACACAGGGTGATAAGCATGGGTTACCCACATAGAGTTCTTTCATAGAATTTCCCTGGAAACAGAAGCAGAAAGGTACAGGCTTACTGAAAATGATTTGAGAGAGTGTTCACACATGTAAAGGAATGAGAGAAGCAGGAAGGGTATGTGAGGGGAACTAAGGCAGCCAGAAACTTTTTCCATGATGCCAAGAGAGGCTCTGGAGTAGAATGTGTATCATAGATTTGTTCCATCTTAAGACAAAGTGCCTTTGTACCTCAAATACTCACCATTAGTCAAATCACTGGCTATAAGTCTCATGGTTGTGTGAAGGGTGGCTGTATTGTGTGTGCATATGGCAACTTTATAGACAAGGACACTCTTCTGTGGAGTGCAATTCTCCATGAAAGGAAGCATCTGGAGAGAGCAGTTAATACCCACAGTTTCTGGAGGATGGGCCTACATACTTTGAAAAGAAAATTGAATGGATCACCAGCAATGTATATTCACTACAATACAAAATCATCATATGTGTTGGAATTCAGGAATAGTCCTTAAAAATCATATGTGAAACATACTGCAGAAAACACCAAAGAACATGATGACATAAGTTATATATGACATTGCTTCAAAATTGTACTTTAAAAGTACAGCTAGGCCAGGAGTGGTGGCATGTGTCTTTAATCCCATCACTCAGGAGGAAGAGGTAGGAGGATCGCTGTGAGTTTGAGAGTAGCCTGAGACTACATAATGGATTCCAGGTTAACCTGGGCTACAGCAAGACCCAACCTCAAAAAATATTTTTTTAAGTGAAGCTAGGAAACCAGGTGTGGTGGCACACACCAGTAAATCCCAGCACTTTGAAGACTTAGGTTTGAGGATCAATCACTATGAGTGCAAGGCCAGCTTGGGCTAGAGTGAGACTCTGCCTCAAAAAAAATTTACAACTAGGAATACTGATGTAAGAAAAACATCTCTTTTTCTTTATTATTGACAATTTTCATAGATATACATAATGTTTTTATCATAATCCCCTCCCAATACTTTCTTTGTTCCTACTCCCCCATGCCCCTATTACTAAACCTTCTTCTTTCACACTAGACCCCCTTCTCTTTTAACACATGTCCATTTCGAACATTGAATTATGTAACATCTTCTCCCATCCCCTACCCCTTTTGTGATATATGTTTTTCTTGTCATAGAAAAGATCCCAAAATTATTTATCAAATGTTGTTTTATTTCTGTTAGTTGTAATCTCAGCTACATTATGAGTTCTAAATCAGCCTGGGCTGTATGACAGCCTTCTCAAAATTCACACACACACACACACACACACACACACACACACACATACATACACACACACTGCTCACAGTGTGAGTTTGGCATTGTGGTACAAGCTTGTAATCCAACATTTGGTAGGCGGAGCCTGGATCATCATGAGTTTCAGGTCATCCTGGACTACATATAGCAAGACTCTGTCTCTAAAAATAATTTATTTAGATGTGCTGGGAATCTAACCCAGGACCTTATAGATGGTGGGAAGTTTTCTACCACTGAGCTAAGAACCAAGCTCAAAGATGTATCTCAACTTCTTTTCTGTGGTGCTTACTAGTGCTTCTGTTATGACTGCAATGACAAAGCAGGTAGTCATAAATACTAGTCAAAACATTGTTCATGTATACATGTACTGATTAAGACTAATTTAAGATTGATAAAACATGCAGGTTGAAAATTATGTCTTTAAAACTGTATGTTTGCAATCATGAAAATCTCATGATATCTGACATCTCATTCCTTTTCACCTTAACATGTTTATTACAGAATATAAACCCAACAGAACTACCCACACTCATCCCACTTAACTAAATCCAGTCTGGCTGACAATAAAAGAGGAAAAACAATAATTTTCACTGAGATTATCCTTTCAAATAACTACCACCAAAATAAGAACCCAGTCATATCTGAAAACCTCTCACTATTATTTGGAAATATTTTTGGAATGTGTATTAGTCAGGGTTCTCTAGAGGAAACAGTTGATAGAATGGAATATAATAAAAGGGAATTTATTGGGGTAACTTATGACAGTCCAACAATAGCAGTGTCATAGTCAGCCACGCCGCTGATTTATTTGTAGCTAGAGATACAGGGGAAGTTCCAGAATGCAAAAAGGCTGCTCCCCTTTTACAGGTCCAAGCAGAGAGAAAAACCTGCCACCTATACCACCCACACACAGAACAGGGAACAGGCAGGGGGGGGCAGGAGAGAATTCTTTCACCTTTATATAGCCAGACTTAATGGCTTCCTGAGTCTCTGGGATTTCCTTCCTGCACTGCCCACACAGGAAAGGATGTGTACTTCTAGCTCTCCTGAGTTTCCTTACATCCTGCCCCCTACGGCTGCCTTCCTGTGAACATCCCCAGAGACCCACCCAAGATTACTTGAAAGGTTAAGTTGACAACAAAATTTACCCATCACAAGCAGTCTGTAGGCCCACAGCTGAAGGAACCAGTAGCTGTTCAGTCCACGTGGCTGGATGTCTCAGCAATCCCAATCCAGCCCAGAAGGCCTGATGGTTCCCTAGGGAGCTGTGGCTGACAGTCCACAATGTGAGGCGGAGGAAACTGGGTTCTAATGTCCAGGAAGGATAGGAGAGCAGGATGTGAGTACAAGTCACGAACAAGCACCAGCAGCCGGGAGAGGAAGGAAGAGCGTCTCCTTCACCTTAAGCTTCCTTATATTAGTCTCCTTCTGGAAGGCCCACCCCACTGGTGGAAAGGGCTCACTCTGGAGAAGGGAACTCCTCCTTTCTCCAAAATTCCAAACTCAGAGACCCACCCAAGATTACTATGGATTTGACAAACTTAATCATCACAAGTCTTCTTCAAAATCCCAAAAGGAATTTGTCAATCCTTCCTACAGGCAAACTCAGAGACCAGCATAAGATTATTATGGATTATTACATTGGTCAAATTGACAGATAAACTTAACCATCACAAATCCACCCCTTGTCAACTTGGCATCAAATCATATCTCCTTACAATCTTAATTTCCAAATGAGAACAGTAATCTCATGATTCCACCTAACATGATATAACTATCCCACGTACAACCAGAAACGCATAATCTTCCCCAACATAAGGCAGGTCTCTTGAGGAATGCTTAGTCTAATATCTAATAATATAAATTCAACAATGATTACTGATATAATCTCAATCAATATTAATTACATAATAGAGGAAAAACAAAGGTATTGATATACATATAGGCAAACATTCTTAGCAAGTAACACAAAACAAACAAAACAAAACAAAATACTTATGGCAATTACAGCCCTCATTATTTGTAACTGGTCACATAGCCTTAGTTGTTATTTGTAACTACCTTCTTCCACTACCCATTCTGTATTTCCTCCACCTTTATCAAGCACCTCAGCAGGTCTTGGTTCTTTACCAGGAGGGGTGACCCATAATTTCATTCCTGATGGATTGGAGCCATTTTTCACATTGCTTTGATTGGAGTGTTGTAGTTTCCCAATGACATTGATAACAGGGCATGGTAACACCAACAGGCGCCCGATAGATTCTCCTGCACACCAGATATACTCTTCCTTGCCTCCATTGTGGAGTAGCAGTCCAATTTCTCCCTGGTAGTCTGGATCAATCATTCCTGCTAACACTGTAACTCCTTTCTTGGCCTGTTGAATGTAGGGCATCAGGAGCCCAAAGTGGCCAGGGGGTAGTCTTAGCTTCCAGTTCAATGGAATGCTCTCTGTGCCTCCTGGCAAAAGCACTTCCCCTTCTGGAGCCAAGACTTCTAGGCCAGCAGAGAGTAAGGTTGTGGGAACAGGAAGCAAAAATTTGGCTAATGGGTCACTTGGGGTGATGGTAAGAGGTACCATTCCCATTTCCACCCCTTGATTCCTGGACCCATGGATCGGGGCTATAGGAGAAACAGTTCCATATATAGGGCGCTGGTTCAGAGCATACACAGCCTGCTGGAGAACTCTGCCCCAGCCCTCAAGGCTAGTGCCACCTAATTGGCGCCATAACTGTTTCATTAAAAGGCCATTCCACTGTCCTATCAAGCCAGCTGCTTCAGGGTGGTGGGGCACATGGAAGGACCAGTGAATTCCATGATCATGAACCCACTGCTGCACTTCCTTGGCTGTGAAGTGAGTTCTTTGATCTGAAGCAATGCTGTGTGGAATACCGCGACGGTGGATAAGGCACTCTGTGAGCCTATGGATGGTAGTTTTTGCTGAAGCACTCTGTGCAGGAAAAGCAAATCCATACGAATAAGTGTCTATTCCAGTCAGGACAAAATGCTGCCCTTTCCATGATGGAAGTGATCCAATGTAGTCAACCTGCCACCAAGTCGCTGTCTGGTCTCCTCGAGGAATGCTACCATATGAGGCGCTCAGTGTTGGTCTCTGCTGCTGGCAGATCAGGCATTCAGCAGCAGCTGTAGCCAGGTCAGCCTTCATTAGTGGAAGTCCATGTTGTTGGGCCCATGCATAACCTGCATCCCTGCCACCATGGCCACTTTATTCATGGGCCCATTGGGCAATGACAGGGATGGCTGAGGAGAGAGGTTGGCCACTATCCACAGAACGGGTTAGCTTTTCAACTTGATTATTAAAGTCATCCTCCAATGACATCTCCTTCTGATGAGCATTAACATGGGACACAAGTATCCTTATATCTGTTGCCCACTCAGAGAGGTCTATCCACATAGTTCTCCCCCAAATGTCTTTCTCCCCAATTTTCCAATTGTGTTCTTTCCAAGTCCCAGACCATCCAGCCAAACCATTGGCTACAGCCCATGAATCAGTGTACAATTGCACAACTGGCCATGTTTCCTTCCAAGCAAAATGCACAACCATGTGCACTGCCCAAAGTTCTGCCCATTGTGAAGACTTCCCTTCACCACAGTTTTTCAGGGTTGTCCCAGAAACAGACTGTAATGCTGCGGCTGTCCACTTCTGGGAGGTACTAGCATAACATGCTGAGCCATCTGTGAACCATGCCTTAGTCCTCTCCTCCTCAGTCAGTTGATCATAGGGCACTCCCCATGATGCCATAGGCTCATACTTGGGGACAGAAGGCATCCTAATGGGAGTAGCAACCATAGGCATTTGGGCAACTTCCTCATGTAACTTACTTGTGCCTTCAGGGCCTGCTTGGGCCCGATCACGAATATACCACTTCCACTTGATGATGGACTGCTGCTGTGCACAGCCAATTTTATGGCCTGGTGGGTCAGACAACACCCAGTTCAAAACAGGCAGCTCAGGTAGCTAATGGCCCATTGTCAAGTGTTCAGTTTCCACTAAGGCCCAATAGCAAGCCAAGAGCTGTCTCTCAAAGGGGGAAAAATTGTCTGCAGAAGATGGCAGGGCCTGGGGCTGGAGAAATGGCTCAGAGGTTAAGGCACTTGCCTCCAGTGCCTAAGGCCCTGGGTTCAATTCCCCCAGGACCCACATAAGCCAGACCCACAAGGTAGAGGCTCTGGTGCTCTCTGTCTCTGTCTCTGTCTCTCTCTGTATCTTTCTGCTTGAAAATGAATAAATAAAATATTTGAAAAAAAAAAAAAAAAGAAGATGGCAGGGCCTTACTCCAAAATCCCAATAGGAATTTGTCAATACTTCCTGCAGGCAAGCTCAGAGACCCGCCCAAGATTATTATGGATTATGACATTGGTCAAGTTGACAAATAAATTTAACCATCACAACTAATTAATTACATATTTAAATACTACTTGTAATTATTTTCATTTAATTAGATATATTTATTTATACTATCATTTATTTTATTCTTTTAAAATTTGTTTACAAAAATATATTCATCATGAATGTTGCAGGCAGTCACATACTGCTGGCAGTATATGAGAGGAAAGGATTTATTGAAGCTACATATTCAGGGGAAGTTCCATAATGGTGAAAAAGGATGCCCCACATATTCACAGTCCAATCAGAGAGATTAAAAACCATCATCAGCACCACACACACAACAGCAAACAGGCAGAGTTAGGATGGGGTCTTGCAACCCTTTCCCAGACTTGTTTACTCCCTGAGTCTCTGGAATTTCCCTTGTGCACTGCCCTCCCAAGAAGGAAAGTTTGTTTCTTGTTTTCCTGAAATTTATTACACCCTGCCCCCTACTGAGAGGGCTGCCTTCCTATAAACAACCTCAGAGAGAGACCCACCCAAGATTACTAAAAGGTCAAGTTGACAACAAAACTTAACCTTCACAATCACCTCCTCCAAAAAATCAGAATAGGGAGGATCTTTTTATAGATTGCATTCAGCTTGGTAAATGAAATAAACATTTTTAATAAGAAGAAAATATTATTAAACATTTGTCAAGATGTATTTTGAAATCATTTCTGAGATTTTTCAGAGGTCCTTGGTAATCACAAACTTATACTTTATTAAAAGAGAGGTGCTGGAAACAGTTGAGTTTGTTTTACTATTGATGATCACATGGGACACATCAAATCAGAAGAAATGGTCACACCCATGTTAAATTTGTATGGAAACAATGTTATTTTAAAACTTTCAGGGCTGGAGAGATGGCTAAGTGATTAAGGCACTTGCCTCCAGTGCCTAAAGCCCTGGGTTCAATTCCTAGTACCTACTTAAGCCAGATGCACAAAGTTGTGCATGTATCTGGTGTTGTTTTGCTGTAGAGGACCTAGTGTGCCCATACTGTCTCTTATTCTCTCTCTCTCTCTGCTTGCAAATAAATAACAATGAAATATTTTATAAAAATTCAGTCAGCTGTGGTGGCTCACACCTTTATTCCCAGTTCTCAGGAGGCTGAGGTAGGAGGATTGCTCTCTATGAGTTCAAGGCCAGCCAGGGACTACAGAGTGAGTTCCAGGTCAACCTGGACTAGAGTGACACCTACCATGAAAAATAAAATTTCAGAATATGTGTTCTTCTGGGAGGTACTTAGAGTGATCTCAATATTCCTTGTTCTCCATTATATGTTCATTTATCTGAATATTGGCAGTGCATTGCCTGAGGACACTAGATGATCACAATGGATTGTTATCCGTTATAACTTTAGTTTTAGCCATTTTAAATGTTTACTTGGTTTATTTCTCATCCTTTCATCTAAGATCAAGTATAGTAAATGCTTACTTGGGCACAACATTCATATTCATTTGAGTCTTTATTTTTTTTTATTTTTATTTTGTTTTTTGATATAGGGTCTCATTTTAGACCAGGCTGACCTGGCATTCACTAAATAATCCCAGCCTGGCTTGAACTCACAGTATTCCTCCTATTTTAGCCTCCTGGTTGCTGGGAATAAAGGCATACACCACATGCCCATCTTTTTTTTTAATAGTTTTTATTTATTTGGAAGGAGAGAAAGAGAATGGGCACACCAGGGCCTCTTGCCACTGCAAATGCAATCCAGACACATGCCCACTTTGTTTATCTGGCTTTATGTGGGTATTGGGGAATTGGACCCCGCCCAACAAGCTTTGCAAGCAAGCACCTAAAAAGTTGAGCCATCTCTCTAGCCCTAATTTGACTTCTAAGGAAAGGAAGAGGCAGATAATTTAATTAAACATAGTAAAAATGAAGGAGGAGTTATTCTTTGATAACTTAAAATCCAGGCTGTTAGAAAACTTGCCTAGTATGCATAAGACACTGAGTTCAAACCCAAGCACAGAGACAAAGTGAACTCTAACCACTTCATAGTTCTGGATCTATTTCTTCTCTCTGCAGCCCTCTTAATTTTGTGCCTTACAAGAGGTCTGGTAAATAAACTGCATATGCTGTGGTTCGGTGACTAGCCAGTGGTCTAGACAATGCTTCTGTAGTCTATTGTATGGCAGCACCCTCACTTCCTAATATTTGGAACCTATGACTACTACTGAATATGGGAAAATATTAGGTTTTTAATAATTTTGCAAGCAAGTGACTTTAACCACTTAGCAATCTCCCCAGCCTGTTAAGGATTTTGTCATTCAATTGTGATAATCACTACACTATGGAAACATTTTATTTACTTCTGTGTCTCACATCAGGGTCTCTTGCTGCTGTAAATTAACATGCATTCCGCTTAAAATGATGGCTGGAGAATCGAACCTGGTCAGCAGTATTTGCCAGCAAGTGCCTTTAACTGCTGAGCCATCTTCCCAGCCTGTTAAGAATTTTGATTGGACTGGTTGTGGTGGTGCACAACTTTAGTCCCAGCTCTCAGCAGACACAGGAAGGAGTATTGCTGTGATTTCAAGGCCTGCCTGGGACTACAGAGGGAGATCCAGGTCAGTCTGGGCAAGAGTAAGACTATTTCGACAAAAACTAAAAGCAGCGACAACAAAAATGATTGGAAGACTTTATCCTGAATTATTTGAGTGTACCTTAAATTTTATAACAATGTCATTATAGAAGTGAAAGGGACAGATACCTCACAAACATGTCTGAGTGTAGATGGTGTCAAGATGAAGATATAGATTTAAGTGATGAGATCATGAGACCTGCCAAAAGAAGTTGAGAAACAAAGTACTATTTATTTATCTCCCAGAGACTTTGGAGTGAATGTGGCCTTCCAAGATTTCAGACTTTCAGCCTTCAGAACTGTGTGAAAAATTCAGTTGTCTTAACCTACCAGATTTATGGAACTTGTGGAGAGTACCTTTAGAAATCTAACAAAATCCCTAACACTGTAGAATTTCTTATTCCAGAAGGTCAAGAAATCAAATGGATTTTGGTTCAGAATAGAGCGACCTTAGAATATGAGATTTCTGAGGGAGAATGTGGGTCATCTTTATTTTAAAAAATACTATAGTCCTTCCATCACTGAAGACCCCACTTTCCTTGGTTAAATCACATAATTCATAGCTGCTTCTGGAGACTATTTAGATTAGGGATGAGATCTATTCCCTTGTGTTACTTATCATATACTTGGCTTTATCTAAGACTGTAACTTGTATGTCTGAGGCAGGAAAGATGGCTTAGTGCTTAAGGTGCTTGACTTCAAAGCCTAATGACCTGGGTTTAATTCCCTAGTACCCATGTAAAGCCAGATGCACAGTGGCACATGCACTTGGAGTTCATTTGCTTGAAAATAAATAAATGAAATTTAAAAATATATATACGTCAGTTTTATAGTACTTTTACATGTGTTACCTCCTGTCACAGCCACTGTTACATCAAATGATCCAACAAGAAAGAGCAGAAAAAAAGTGACCTTGAGATTTAAACAACAAACACTGGAATCTTAGAGATGATAGGGATAAATGGGAAGCTGTCCTTACCCGCCCGCGGGTCGGTCACAGCGAGGGCCCTAGGAGAAGGGGTTAGAATGGGTGGGACGAGAGACGGGAGAGATGAAGCAAGACGGATTTCCGATCAAACTCTTTTTATTACAAGCAGGCAACACCTTAAATACAGGGGAGCGAGGTGGAGCAAGTTGGTTGCTGGGAGTTAGCAACCTGGTTTCTAGGTAACTCGGTCACAGCAGGGGTCATGATCTCTAGGAGAAAAGCCTGCAGGTGGAAGAGAGAAGGTTTGGCAGAGAAGATAGGAATTTAGCATTAATTAGTAGGAGGAAGAGCAGAGACCTTCAAAAACAAATGTTGACGTATCTGAACCTGAACGGCTCCCCACAGGTCCCCCTTTCTTATAATATTAAATGGCCAATGGGACTGTGCCTGGCTTAGGTTGGAACCCGGACCAAGTCTTACCCATCTTAGATACAGAGACCTTTCGTCTCTGCTCTGTCTTAGGTTGGCTTGGTCCTTCAGCATTCAGGCCTCCCTTACCCGTCATTGGATGACCCAGCAAAGAATGGCGGGGCTCCTGACTTAGGTCGGGCCAGACCGTGCTAGAATGCAGAGTTCTCTTACCCGTCATTGACTAACCAGTCCAGCAGCAATTTTTATTTATGTGGGCTGTGAATTTTGTCATCAGCCATATCAAGTTTAAGAATAAGGGCCTGGGTAAGCTGAATCTTGTAGCGTCTATTTGTAACAGAGGAAGGTCATTAGCTTGATGGAAAGAAGCAGTTCCTAGATAGGAAGGTTAGTAGGCCAATTAGGGTCAGCAGAGGGAGCAGGCGAGGCAGGATTCCAAATCAGCCACTCCAGAAGTGTAGTGTGTAAATTCTTTCTTCTTTTTACTTGCAAATTCTTGACTTTCCCTGATGGCTGGGACAGCAGCAGAAAGCAAAAAAACTTAGGCGAGGGAATCATTTTTGTTGACCTGTGGCAGGCACCTTGCTTGCTAAATCTCAAAATAATTTTTATATAAGAAAAAGGAACCAAGCAAATATCTTTGGCAATTATCAATTAGTATAGAAATCAATAATTGGAATCTTACAAACTCTTATAACCATAGAAAAAGTATCTCTAACCATAAAACAGCCTGGTCATAACAGGCCTATAAGAACATTACTGGGAGCCGGGCGTGGTGGCGCACGCCTTTAATCCCAGCACTCGGGAGGCAGAGGTAGGAGGTTCAAGGCCACCCTGAGACTACAGAGTGAATTCCAGGTCAGCCTGGGCTAGAGTGAGACCCTACCTCAAAAAACAAAAAAAAAAAAAAAAAAAAAAAAAAAAAAAAAAAAAAAAAAAAAAAAAAAAAAAAAAAAAAAAAAAAAAAAAAAAAAAAAAAAAAAAAAAAAAAGAACATTACTGGGGTATTCCTCTTCCCCCTCTATTTATTTATTATAAATGAGTGGAAAACATACAGCATTAATAGTAGACAATGTCTCTAACCATTGAGCAAAAGGGTGAAAAAAAATCTTATATATGCATATATAGATATATATAATATATATGTATATTTTTATATAAATAATTAATATCCAATCAAAATCATGGACTTTAGTACCCAAGAGGACAAAAATCTCCTCATATTTTTCCCTTACATTCCTCAAAAAACTAGTTGGCCAGACTAGCTTATGAAGAAGTATTGGGAAATGTTTGTCTCTGGGATTTGACAATAGGAAGAGCTCTGTCCCATAATCAAAAACCTATAGAGTGCATAAGTTTATGCTTTTTCTAATGTTAAGTCCAAAAGTCCTAGTATCTGTAAGAAAAATTGGCATCTAACACATTGTTGTCTAGATATTTAGTTTTTTATTCTTTATAGAATTTAGAGAAATCATACCAATCTGACTTAACCTTTATCTACTAGTAGGAACTATTGTCTGGTAATAAAACAATTAGGTATTTCTTGTATGTAACACCTCTATGAATATAATTTTAAGAAGCTGATAAACCAAAATATTTATTAGCATATACTATTAGATTTATAACCTATGGATATATCTTCTTGCTAATAAGTTTATTTTGAAACAGTATAGGCAAAACATAATAATCTCTGAAACAGCCATATAACATTTTTAGCACTTCTGAGAATGATGTTACTTAGAATACATCTCAATCTTTCCTTGGTCGACTTTTCAAAAGGAGACAAAAGGGTCTGTATTATAGTTAAAATCCATAATTGTAAAATCAGGAAAATGCCTTCGATTAACTCAGAAGGAGAGAAATAAATGTTTTATTAGTCCATTAAACACCTTCGTTATTCTTCTGCTTTGGTTCTGTAACTAGATCCTAAGTCCTGTTGTGAAAATATTTAGCAACAAACTAACAAAGACTTGTAAAAATATTTAGGAACAAAGTTCTGTGAAGTTATTCAGCAGCGAACAGACAAAACCCTGCAACAGGAGGAGAGGGGGGTTAAATTCACACCTGTTCCCTGATTACAAGGAGGAGACCATTAGGCATGTAGATTGCAAGCAGCCATCGACTCACACCTACCATGGGT
The DNA here is from genome assembly GCA_004024765.1 of Zapus hudsonius. Classification (NCBI taxonomy): domain Eukaryota; kingdom Metazoa; phylum Chordata; class Mammalia; order Rodentia; family Dipodidae; genus Zapus; species Zapus hudsonius. Next base: position 24,678 of record PVHP010022653.1, read on the forward strand.
TCTGGGGAAACCCAAATGTTTCTCCCCAGGTGATCTCCGGCCTTGATTAAATTTCCTAATCAAGCTAAAGCAGTCATTCCTGTCTCACTGTTCTTCAAAAACTCCGGTACTATGCTAAGTGACTGGCCACTAGCGGCTTGAAGAATGTAACAATGAATATTGGGGAGAGGGCAGTGAGCTTATGCTCATCCTGAATAAATGATTTTTTAGAAAAAGGTATATAAATTTTGACTAGAAATCAAATTAATAAAAATTTAACCTTAAGCAATTTGTTACTACCAAATTTTAGGAGCTGAAGGTTCCCATTCTAAGCAATGCATGGCTTAGTAATGAGCCATTTAGTCAGTAGAATTGGGGGAGGGTCTTACAGTCACACCTGTGTGAGGTATGCAGATATGCTCCACTGCCAGGTTTGGAAGAGAAAATTCCTTAAGTCCACCGAGGATTTCTCATGATGTCTGTAAAGGGAGAGAAGAAGAATCTTCTCCGGGAGTTTCTTTCTCCCTGGAGACGTTATGATTATCAATTTGTTTTACTAATCTTTCTGGTAGCCATCTAGCAGCATCTAGCTCTTTTGAATACACACATATAGATCCTCAGCCCCATATTAAGACTGGGTCTGGACCATGCCACTTATTTTCTAAAAGATCTTTCCATAGAACTGTAGCAAAATCTTTGTGAGTTTCTGCATGCCAGAAACGTTCTGCTGCAGTGAGCCCATCTTTGTCCAGGGTCAGGAAATTTAAAATAAAAAGTGAGTGAGACAAGAGTTTATGGGGGGGGGGGGGCTTTTACAGGATACCAATCCACCCTTTACACTCTGGAGAGTGTTTTTAAGAGATAAATGAGCTCTTTCTACAATACCTTGGCCTTGCGGGTTATAGGGAATTCCGGTAGTGTGTTTAATGTTAAGTTGCTGACAAAACTTAGTAAATACAGATCTAACCTGGGCCATTATCTGTTTTGATGTTATTCAGAATTCCCAATACTGCTATAGCAGCCAGAATATGAGCATGTTTTCCTGCTTCACCAGAATGTGGTGTAGCAAAAATAAATCCACTATAGGTATCAATAGACACATGTACATATTTTAGATTTCCAAATTCGGGAATATGTGTAACATCCATTTGCCAAAGGGAATTTGGCTTAAGGCCTCTGGTGTTAACTCCTAAGTGAGGAACAGGCAACAAAATGATGCAAGGAGGGCATTGTTTTACAATTTGTCTTGCCTGCTCTCTGGAGATGTGAAACATTAGCCTTAGAGTCTGGGCGTTAAGGTGGTGAAGTTGGTGAGCCTTTAATGCAGCAGAAATTTTATCCTGGTCAGTTACATGAAATATTTGTCTTGTAGCCAAATCTGCTCTGAAATTTCCTTCAGCTAAAGGTCCAGGAAGATCAGAATGGGCCCGTAGTTGGCCAATATAAAAAGGGTGTTTTCTTTTATAAATAAGTGTCTGTAATTGCTTAAATAGCAAGGCTGCTCTAGAAGTATTTTTATTAGAGCTGCAGTTTCCAACAGGGGGATGGAATAAGCTACGTAAGCACTGTCAATAAACAAATTAAAAGGCTTGTAATGTGGGAAAAACAAAGTCATGCACATTAACAAAATGTACAAGTTTATTTGGGAGATAATTATCAATCCAGAATAGGAAGCACCAATAGATGACTAGAATTCAGTAATCATAGAATTTGATCTAGGGAGTTCCCTGCAATAATTCCTGAATATTGATAACAATATTAAATCTTCAAAGAAGGACAAAATGGAGTGAAATATTGTTAGAATAATAATAGCTATTACATTTCAGATCAATACCAGAAATTTACTGAGATCCAAATTTGGATCAATTATTACATAAAATGTATAGTATCATCTATTTGTAGCAAAAAGGCTTAAGAACAAGAACTATGCTATAGATTTGGGTATAGGCTTCTTTTTAAACACAAAAATATTTTCTTCTATAGAAAATGCAGTATAATATCTCCCATTCATAACTATCACTGATTAATCTAAGCAGAAAATTGACCCCAGAAACATATCTAGGTGTTAAGAAAGATTTTTAGGTAATGGGTCTGAAAGGCACTTCAATCTGAATTTATTATCCAACAATTTCAAATATAATTTGTCATTTGTGTAAGGTCTGAATTCAGGCTACACCCTGATCCTCTTCCCCAACCAGCCTCAAGAGAAGTATCAACAAGAGTCAAAGATAAAGGCCTGAGGGATTATCCTTCCTGATCCTGAGAGCATGTGACCACCTGAGCCCTCCACCCAACCTCATGTGACCACCTGGGCCCAACCTGAACATTTTCCCCTTAAAAGCCCTGATCTAAACCTGCCTTGCGCTTTTTCGCCACCCTTGGTGAAAATAGCCCAGCAGCTCGCTTTTCCTCCTATTAAAACCTTTCCTTTCAGAGTGGTCTCTCCTGGCCATTTCCATTCTAACATCTGGTGCCGAAACCCGGGAAGGGGTCACTCCGGATTGCCCCTTTGGGTGACTGGACCCCCTTCCCGGACCACATGACCACCGAGCTGCCGTAGACCCTCTGAAAACCTCGCCTCGGATCATCCGTCTGCTTGCCGGCTCCCACACCCAACACGTTTCAACTTTGTTCCTCAGCTCTTCATTGCTCCTCTCTCTGTCTCACTGTCTCTCCCTCTCAGGCATCTAGATGCCTCCCCTTCTCCTCGCTCTTTGAGAGTGTCCCTCTCTCTCGGGCTAGCCTGATCTCGGCTCCTGCCTCTGTCTCTAAGCTGTGCCCGCACGCCAGGCTTTGCCCTCTCGCCCTTTGTGCTGACCCCAGGTTTCGAGAAAGACGCACTCTCGTCACCTCTGGGTCTCTCTCTCCAGCCAGACACACCCGAGGGGCACCTCGGGCTTGTCTTGCTGGCACGGGACACACTCCCTCTCTCTCTTTCTCTCTGCTCATCTCTCCTTCCCATCATGGAAAATTTCCAAATCTGTCCCCTCCACCTTTACCTGCCTTCTCAAAGTCCTAAGGGCCTGCACCTTCAGGGTGATGACTGGGCCTCAATAAACTGTGGATCCATTTGCCCTAAAAATGTCGCTCTTCGTTTTCAATTGTCACAGTTTTGTTCAACTCCAGCCAGGCACTCTCAGATGATCCGAGGTATCTTTCTCTTCTCTCTTCAGTCTTCTGCTCTGTCCGCTCACCTCTCCCTTCACTTCCCTCTTCACTCAGTTCTGGCCAAGGCTCCCAGCTTCGGCTTTCCACTGGAGAGCTTGCCTCTCTCTGTCTCTGTCTCTTTTTCTCTCTCTGTCTCTCTCCCCAACACAGCTGCTCACACTGGGGGATCCTAAACCTCCATACCCCATTCTCTGTAAGGGCCTGCAGAGCCCCAGGGAGATCTGCTGGACTCTTTATTTAAAGCTTGAATACTGCAGACCAACAACAACAGCAGCAGTGGCCAGTTACAAAGTTACAAGGTAGGACACCCCCCACCCTTTGAGGGAGTCTCTCTCTCTCTCTCTC
>PVHP010022654.1:0-28982 GCA_004024765.1 Zapus hudsonius
CATTCCTGCTGTTGTTACTCTATAGAAAAGAACAGAGGTAGGGTCAGTTGCACAGGCCTCTGATCAACTCCAAGCCAAAGGTCTTCCCCTTCACGTGAACATAATACCACCCTCTCCTTCTTCACCCCTTCGGCTGAAGCCATTGTGCTTGAACATGACCATGAGATGAACCACTGGTGCACACACCCCACACCCCCTCAGTCACATCAGCCCTGCAGCTGTGTCTGACACATAGGGAGTTAGTCATGGAGCAGCTCCCTGGAAGCAGACGCTGCTGAAAGATTGGTTTTTTTCCTTAGTCACTTGCCTGTATCAGTCACCTGGAGATGTGAACTTAGCATTTCTCAAAAGTTCCCAGGTGCTTCTGATGCCACAGGCCAGGAGAGACCCCACTTGGAAAATGGCAGGTTTGCCATTAGACACCCTGGATTTATTTCTCACCCTAGCAACCTAGAAGCTACATAACCTTACATATATCACTTAAGCTCTCGGTGCCTGGGTTTCCTCACCTGCAACATGTAAGGCACACTCGTACTACATGTCAGAAATACATGTAAGGCAATGTGAAATACCACATGCAAATGGCTTAGCACCGAAGCTGACCCTTGGAAAATAACCAAAAAGTCAGCTCATTACTACCATCATTAACTGAGGACTGGTAAGATTATGGTAGCGAGGATAGCTGGGTTCTGACAGAGGTTAGAAGCGAGGGTGTCCTCTGTTGCGGGTAGTTCAACCATTCCATCCAAGTCACCATGTGGCACTTGCTCAGGGCCCCACCTTCTGTTTCCCTGCTAACATTAGAAAAGGAAGAGATACTTTCTCCCCACCATATCTGATCCTACAAGCCTGTCAATCACGATAAAGAGGTGAGAAGAACCCTTATCCCCTTGCTGAGATAAAGTAATGTACTGTACCTCCAAGAAGCCCCTCCCTTAGCACAATTGCTCTCACACCCTCACTACTAAGCCTGTCCACCTTTCCAAGTTCTCACTCAAAAAAGAGCTTTTCCCTTTTTTGTCATCTCCTCTTTCTCTTCTTTGGATGCTGGTAGAGCCTTAGCCTGCTTCCCCTGACACTGGGGCTTTTCCACCTTGATGATCCCAGCTCTAAGACCCTGATCTGACAACCCCTTCTTTCTTCTTTACAGGGCGAGGGGAATTTCCTACTGTTTTGAGAGTCAGGTTTTCAAGGTAGGGTCTCACTCCAGCCCATACTGACCTGGAATTCACTATGTAGTCTCAGGGTGGCCTGGAACTCATGGCGATCCTCCTACCTCAGCCTCCCCAGTGTTAAAGTGTTAAAGGCGTGCACCTCCACACCCTGGCCTAATAAAGTCTACTTTTGCCCTCCTCACCATCTTGTTCCCATTCCTTAATTCCTCTTTGGCTTGTGCCATGAACTTGAGAGCCTCAGCCACTCAAGTGGAACCCATCTGGGCGAGAGGCCCCACCACTCTCCAAATCTCCCTAAAATTCTAGATGCTTCTTCCTGATGTCCTAGATTCATGGGCCAGTTCCTTGAAACTTTTTCATTTTTTTTCCTTTAAATATAAACCAGAGCTCAGCATCCCATGGTGAGGATCACCAGGGACTGAACCAGAAGGTGTTTTGTCCTCTCTGACCCCAAGGACTTCCATCCTCTGCTTCAGTTTTAGGCCTACCACCACCTGCTTTCCAAAATTATTATAAAACTATGGTACAGAACACAGTGTAGTATTGGGGTACCATTAGACCAGTGATCAATAGTGCAAGACTGAATAGAGAATTAGAGTTAGACCCAACATGAATGGGTCTCTGAGCAATGGTGACAAACCACTCAGGCAAGAAAGGAGGAGCTTCTCACCAAGTGACTACCCACATGCTAAATCAAAAAATGACAATATGCCTTATACCAATATGCCTTATACCATATCCCACAATTAATCCAATAGAGGCCCTTCATGCTTGATTCACATCACTGTGATTTTAAATGAGCCAAAGACATCCTAGATAAGAAGAACACTGGTGTGGTAGTCAGCTCACAAACCACTGGGATGAACCTCCAAACCAGGCACAGTTATGGGAGGTAAAGATTTATTAAAGCTACAGATCCAGGGGAAGTTCAATAATGTAGAAAGAGGCTGGCCTCCTTTCACAGGTCCAAGCAGAGAGAGAAACCCACCACCAACACCATCCCCACACACATCAGCAATCAGGCAGTGGTAGTGGAAGAGAGAGTTCCTTCCCCATTATATAGCCTTAGGGTGGGTCTTGCAACCTTTTCCCAGACTTGTTTACTCCCTTCTTGAGTCTCTGAATTTTCCTTCCTGCACTGCCCTCCCAGGAAGGGATATTTGTTTCTAGCTCCCCTGAGCCTCCCTACATCCTGCAGCCTACTGAGAGGGCTACCTTCCTATAAACAACCTCAAAGACCCACCCAAGATTGCTAACAGGTCAAATTGACAACGAAAGTTAACCACTGCAAATGGTATTCATCCAAATCCAAGTGCAACCCAGTGATTCGTCCTTTCACTCTCATCTACTTGTCCCTGCCTAAGATGAGCACTTTCTAATCACAACCTAGCAGAGATCCTGTGGCCTTTGGAACTGGCTCCAGGTTGGGAAAAGCAAAGCCCAAAACCCAGAACGATTCTTAAGTGATGGCAGTGCCCAGCCCCAAACCACAGGTTCTGCCCCTGTAGAGAAGGTGTCTCCAGATGTCACATCTCCTGAGATATTTTCCCAGCAAATACAGGCCAGATAAGGAGGGTCAGGCTGGATGATGCTTCTGAAAAGAATGTTACAGAAAAACACACATCCTAGTGCTCCCCTCCTCCTGTTCACACCTGCCACTCTCCTCCACCCCCCCATACCTACTCAGCAGGACAGGGCATATCTTTGTCAGGAGACCTCCCTGAAACTCCATGGGAAGCTCACTCTGGAGTCACTGACTCCAGACAGGGGCATGGTGCTATGATGAACTCTTGCCCTGTGTGAAGGTTAGGTTTTGTTGTCAACTTGATCTTTTTACTTATCTTGGGTGGGTCTCTGAGGATGTTCACAGGAAGGTAGCCTCTCAGTTGGGGCAGGATATAAGGAAGCTCAGGAGAGCTAGAAATTAACATCCTTTCCTGTGTGGGCAGTGCAGGAAGGAAATTCCAGAGACTCGGGAAGCCATTAAGTCTGGGGAAGGATTGTAAGACCCCACCCTAAGGGTATATAAATAGGAGAAAATTTCCTCTATACTTTCCTGCCTCCCTCCCTACCTGCCTGGCTGCTGGTGCTTGTTTGCATCTCTTCGTGGCATTGAAATGGAGCTTCCTCAGCCTTCCAACCTGAACTGAAGACCAGTGGCTCCCCAGGAAGCCTTTAGGCCATCATTGCTGGATTGGGACTGCTGAGGCATCCAGCCACATGGACTTAGCAGTGACCGGTTCCTTGACTCTTCAGCTTGCAGACTGTTATTGTGGGACTGCTGCGAGATAATCCAATAAACCCCCTTTTTGTTAACTACAGTTCATTCTGTTGATTCTGTTTCTCCAGAGAACCCTGACTAATACACCCTGTCTCAGCTGAAAGCAGAGGACCAGTCTTTGTTGGTGGCAATCTGCATCTCTACAGGCTGGAAGCTACAATCCAGTCTCCGTGTGCAGAGGGATACAGCTCTGTGTGGTCATGGGGCACAGCAGATACAGGTTGTCACTCTGAGTAAAGTGATAATTTATGGTCCAGCTCTGCCCCTTGACTGTCCTGTGTTCTCAGAGAGCAGGCACTGAGTCTGTGCACTGGAGCCTGTCAGTGAGGTGAAGGGCAAGGTACTTTAATAATTCCCAGCACATTTATTTTCCTGCCAAGACAGTGTAATTTTGGCCCAGAAAGGTGTTTTTTTTCTCTCAGCAACAGAAAAGTTATGTCCAGAAATCAGTAGGTGCGTTTATTATATTTGTTGAACTCTTTGTGCTTATCTATTATAAATTGCCAAAAGGGGGGTGAAACCTAAAATTAGACCTAAATTCTCGTTCTCCAGAAAAAGTCATGGCTTAGAGATAGCAACAATCATGTCCATTTCATAGGAGAAGAAACTGAAGCCCAGAGGGCTTGATGAATTCCCAAGCTCTCTCAGCCAGGCACCGGCTGCTGATTTTCTTATTCTCATATCACTCCTAGCTCTGACCAGCATCCCATAACACTCCAGGGAGGCTAGGAAATGCCAGATACAGTAAATAGGGAAAAAAGGAAAAGCACGTAAGTTTAAATTTCATCATTTTTTGGCATAAGGACATCCCAGATGTTGCGTGGAATGTTCTAACACTGAACAGATATAGATTGAAATGTATTGTATCAATGTTTGGCATTATTCGAAGGTTCCATTTTATTACGGTTATTCCCTTCACTTCATTCCAAGAGGCAAGAAAGGAAGAAATAATGCTAGGATCACAGAAGGACTCTAAACCACCCAGGAGTAGCAGCACCTGGGAAACTGTAAACCATGTCCCTGTATAAAAGAAAGCTTCTGGTAGCCAAGAGAGAAATAGCTCCAAGAAGTGCCAGTAAGCACAGAGTAATCAGCTGGGCCAGGGAAGGGGGAACTTGCTGAGGGCACTGGAACCCTGTGGGAAGTTTCTGTGACTTGGAGACCTGTAGTAACAGAGCAGAAGGTGTGTCAACACAGACTTCTGTGCTGAGGGTGGGTTGACCTCCCAAGGTCCATAGAAAGATGAGAACCTGTGCTTTCGTGCCAAAGCATGCTCACTTCCAATGATGCTTTGTGGCATTCTCAAATTCAAGTTGTCAGTGTTTTCTGAATCTTCCAAACTGACAGGGTTCCCGGAGAAAAATGCTACAGCAACAGCAGGGCCCTCCCGCCAAACCCAAACCCACATGGTCCAACCTCAGGGTTCCCTGTTGGTGAGTTTCCCTGGTCCATACAATGCAGTGCTGGAGGAGCTGCCATGACCACTGTGGGCACACATCCAGGTGACAAGTGAAGTCACCCAACACAAAAGCCTCCCACCAAAGCCCATGGTCTTAGTCCTCTAAGAATTTAAGCATTTAAGAGTGTTCACTGAGAGCCGTGGTGGGGGAGAATATCAGAGGCATGGCACCCCTCAACAACACACTTGGGTCGGGAGAACCTGGCTGAATACTAGGCTATCCATGGTCCCCTACCACAAAGACTGATCCAGACGGCCCATGGAGGAGGATATCCAGCTGACTGGGGATGGGGAAGAGGAGCAATGAGGAATTGGGGATAACAACTCATTGTTGGCCCACTAAACAATGTAACTCATTATGGACAATAAAAAAAAGAGTATCCACTGAAAAGCATTCTATGCTAGAAGTTAACACAGTCATCAAAGCTGAAAGTTCCCAGAAGGTTCTGAAGAAGAAAACTTCTCCCCATGAATACCACCACCATTAAGTTCTAGCAAGCTAAAATTCTGGAATGACTCAGGACATGTGCTCTAGCGCTGGGACCTGAAGTAAACTGCTCTTGGTGTCCTTCACCCAAATAGTGCTCTGAGCTGACAAGCTGACCCCACTCTGGAACATTGACCTTGGCTGTCAATTGCTCCTTTATATCCCTCTCCCCCAGACCTGATGGATGGACCCCTTCCATGTGCAGGAGCCTGGAACAGCTCCCAGAGCAAGTTTCCTCCAGAGTTCCCCTCTGGATCCAGGGGAAGCAAGGCTCAGCTGAGGCCACATGTTCCTGCCAGTGCTCCCTGCACCTTTTCATTTCTGTTTGCAGTCCTTTGTAAACTACCGATTCCAGACCCTGCCCCAGACTTTGCCGATTCCACCGCCTGCCCCATCTACTCATAGCATTCAGCCTGGTGGTGTGCTGCTCACCGCCCTTCCCCACCCTGTTGACCTCTGTCTTCCTGTCACTCCTTGTAGACCCTTCAGAAACAAAGAATTGCTCATACGGCAGTTACCTTCTTGTTGCTGGGACAAAACACCCGACAAGCAGCAGCAGCTTATGGGAGGAACGGGTTTAATTTCAGGCTTACAGTTTCCAGAGAAGGAAGCTGGCTCACTTCAGCATACATCCACAGCAAAGAAATGAACACAGCAAGAAGAGCTGCCTCTGAACACAATAGGCTGGACTATTCAAGATCTGCCCCCCAACCATACACCTACAACATGGCTCTACCTCTCAAATGCTCCACCAGCTGGGGACAAAGCTGCAAGTCAATCACAAACACCTGGGACTATCGGGACATCACATTTAAACCACCACAACTCATATTCTCTGTCCCTCCCTCTCCTCTGCAAATTCTACCTCAGAGAAATGTGTGCCCTGACCCAAGTCCACTCACATAGATGCAAATACCCACATGTAAACACAAATACACATAAGAACACAAATGCACACATACAAAAGCTCACATGCATGTGCCCACAAAGCCACACATGCAAACATGCACACATATGTGGCCATAATCAAACATTCATAGACTGTCCTATGTGCACTCATAAACACACATGCACACAAATACATGTGACCCATGTCTGAACAAGCACACGTGTGGCTGTTGCTTAGCTTTATGATTTCGTTCAGGGCTTTCTTTCCTCCTAGCATATCTTGTCCCCATTATGGAATAAACTGTCTTATACTTCTGAACTAATGTCCTGGCCTCCTCCTCCAGAGGTCTTCCCTGGTTGAGTCAGCTTCCACTATCCTGGCTCTTTATGGACACTTCAATCAGTGTTCTTTGATTCTATATTAAAATTTTCTGTTTGCAGCCAGCTCCCTAGCTGGATCATGAGCTGAGCTCTCTGCAGTCATGCCCTTGTTGATTCATCCCTCAACATAGTGCCCAGAAGACATTAAGTGCATCCTGAATTAGATGGGAAAGGACTGAAAAGCTGAAGGACTGAAGGTAATAAGGGACATGGGCCCAGGTTGACTTTTCTGGTTAGAGTAAAAGAAATGTTCTTTGAAGTATATATAGAATAAATTCTTTCTTAGGACCAAAAATCTAGTGTTTCCTTGGAGAGATTTTCAGCAGGGAAAGAGAAGTGGGTAATTTATAGCCTGGTCAAAAACGAGCTGTGTCTGCACTGGGAAGTGAGAAACTGAGCCCTGTTTCACAGTGCAGGTGGTCCTGAGTCCAGTGAAGTCCCCTTTGTTGAGAACTGCCAGGAACATAGTGACCCAAGGCTGAGCCATGGCTCATGCATGGGCCTGGCCTCTGAGATCCCCTGTCTGCCCATCGGAGCCCCTGGGATGCAGTCAGACCAACAGAGGTGGCAGGCTGTCACAAATGCTAAGTGAAACCAGTTCTCTGGTCTTCGTCCTGGGAGAGGTCTAGCCCAGGTCTCCCTACCCCCACCCTCCCCACCATGTGTAGCAATGACCACAGAAAGACTGGAGGAGGCAGTGTGCATGCCTTCCTTTACAACAGCCATCAATGGTGGGTTGTGGTAGTCAAGGAACACCAGGCTTGCCAGCCCAGTGTCTTCTATTTGTAACCTCAAGGTGTAATCCCTGCATATCAAACCTTTTCCCCAGCCCACCCCTAGTTCCTGCTTACTCAGGAGCCAAGTCAGGCATTTCTCATGATGATATCAGAAATGGGGACAAAGCTCATGGTAACCATGGTTACCAGGGCAGAGCCTACACAGGTTCATGTATTTGAGATGAGACTCCAGGGTAGTTCTAGCTTGTGTCAGTTGTTGATCACAGGAGTATTACATTTTTGTAGTTTCTTCTTTCTTTTTATGTAAGGCTTCACGCTGGATCCATTAAAGGAAAATCTAGGAGTGGGCCAAATAACAGAGGGTTTTGGCAAGCTTTCCAAAGGATCCTGGTGGTCATTAAAGAATAAGAAACACTAGATTGCAAGATAAGTAGACATAATATTCCTGTCACTTGCTGGCCATCTGAGGCTTGTCCCGTTGATCAGGACAGAGAGTCTTAGAGAAGAACACTGCCAGCAAGGACAGTGAGTGCACACACATCAGGACGTGCGAGGAAGCTGGACAGCAATAGTAACCTCCATTGCACGGATTTAAAAGTCTCCATGCCTAAGGATAATGAATCCCAACTTAAGGGAGCTCCAATTCTCTTCCTAGCTCTTATTTCTAGAAAACATTAGAATGTGCATGAAACATGTGAGATCCATCAGAGAGCTGCAGAGACCCAAGCTACAGTGATCAAAACCAGACACAGCCAGGCGTGGTGGCACACGCCTTTAATCCCAGCACTCGGGAGGCAGAGGTAGGAGGATCACCATGAGTTCAAGGCCACCCTGAGACTACACAGTGAATTCCAGGTCAGCCTGGGCTAGAATGAGACCCTACCTCAAAAAAAAAAAAAAAAAACAGACACAAGGGAGACTATGGATTAGGAGAAAAGGGCATGCACACCTGTAAGCTTATATTAGAATATTTTAGAAAAGTCACCCAAATAAAGAATCTGGAGATAATTCTGTAAAAATGTGCATGCTGGAGAGAGTGGAGCTAGCCTTCACTCTGGGAGAATAGGCTCTTCTATTTCTATTCTGGATCTATTTCCCTAGGATCATGGGAAAGATAAGGGAAACATCAGAAAAGAGCTCAAAGGACAGATATCCACATGAGTAGCTCTATATTGATTAAAGAAATTGAGTTTATTATGTATTCTCCCATCCCTCAAAGAGAGCATTAGACCAAGATGTCTTCACTATTGAATGCTATCAAATGTTTCAGGAAAACTATGGCAGTTCTATACAAACTTCCAGAGAACTAAAGAGGATGAGACACTTTCAAAGTCATTCTTTGAAGTCAGCTGATGTCACCCTGGTATCAAAACCAGATAAAGAAATTACAAGAAAATTATTGATCAATATCCCTCATAAAGTAAGATTCTTAAAATATGAAAAGTCACATCCAAAAATATTTAATATGACAACACATTACGATCAAAATGAAATTTATCCAAAATGAAGAATTATTTCATATACAAACTGTGTAATTCATGACATTAACAAGCTACAGAATGATCATCTCCATAGACAGACACATTTCACAAACTCCAAAATGCATTCCTGATAAAGACCTTGGACAAAAAAATGCCCCAAATTGATATAAAGCATGTGAAAAAAACCAACATTTAGCATTATATTTAATGGTCACAGCCAGGAGGCATTATGTCTGAGATCAGGAATGAAGGATTCATGTTCAATACCTGTGTCCACATGGCCCTAGGGAGTCAGCCCATCAGGAGTGATGAAGTAAAAATAAACAGGAGTCATCTTTCCTGGAAAAGAAGAACTGTCTTTATTCACACAGGACAAGATCACTCTCATTACTTATGAACTACAAGACAACTTCCAGAACTCACAAGTGAATTTAGCACGGTCCTAAGATGGAAATAATACACAAAACATCAATTGCATGTCTACATACTAGCAATGAGCAATGAAAGGGCCATGTCAGATAACAAAAATGTAAATAAATTCTCTATTGAAAGATTATTGACAAAATTGAAGGGAGGAATAGAAAGAGAAGTCTCTTTTCAGGGTCAAAAGATTCAATAATATTACAATGTAAATACCCTCTAAAATGATCCATAGAGTCAAGAAAATATAAATCAAAACACCAGGAAGCTCTTTTCAGTTTATGACAGACCAGTCTTAAAATTAATATGACAATACAAAGGGCGTCAAATAATCAAAACACCTTTGATAAAAGAAAGCCAATGGGCTGGAGAGATGGCTTAGTGGTTGAGGTGCTTGCCAGCAAAGCCTAACGACCAGGGTTTGATTCCTGGGTACCATATGAAGCCGGAAGCCCTAGGAGGCAGCGCATGTGTCTGGAGTTCCTTTGCAGCAGTGAGGCACTTTCTCCCTCTCTCTCTTTCTGTCTCTCCCTCTCCCTCTCTTTCTCATTCCCTCTCTCTCTCTCTGTATGTGTGTCTGTCTGTCTCTTTCTCTCTTCCCTCAGCTTAAAAATAAACTTTAAAGAAAGACAAAGCTACAGGTCTAACATTAACTGATTCTAAGAATTATAAGGTTTTGGTGGCCAAAATGATATGGTATTAGTGTTCAGGTAGACAAAGCAATGGATTAGAACAGAGGCTGGACAATCAGAGACACATTCAAAGGAATAACTGATATTTTACAAAGGTATAAAATCAATTTAATGTAGAAATGGTGTTGGACAAGTCATTTGTTATCCACACCCAAGCTACAATCCATACATTTCACTATAGACAAAAAAAATCAACCATATGGATCTTAGACCCACATGTGAAACCTGTATCTGAAAACTTCTAGAAAAAAAAATGTGACAAGAAATCTCTGTGACTTCAAATAAGGGAAATATTTCCTAAACAATATATCACAGGGATGAAGAGTAAAACGTTGACAAATTGGATGACACAAAATCAAAGATTTCTGCTTCTAAAGAGATTACCAAGGGAATGAAGGAATTCACATGGGAATCGAAATGACACAGCTGCAGTTTTGTCTGAGTGCTTCTTACAGCGCTAAACCTGTTCTTAGCACACAATCCAGCAATTGGGCTTCTTCATGTTTATCTCTGATTTGAAGTTCTGTATCCATAAAAAAATTCCTCATGCTGATATTTGCAGCATTGTTGTCAAAGCTTGGAAACAACCAAGGATATCTTCCAGGAGGTGAATGGATAAACAAACTGGTATACATTCAGAGAAGCAAAAGGAGATGGTCTTCCATGCCACTGAGAATCCTGCCGGAGCCATATAGGCATAGAGCTAAGTGGAGGGAGCCAATCTGACCAGCCTACACCTTTGTATGGATTCCATACATGGCAGTCTGGAAAAGGTGAAGCTATGGGGACATTAAAAACACATCAGTGATTTCCAGGGCTTGGGGCACAGGGGGAGGTGAGTAGGTGGGAAGCAGTACATCTTTAGTCTGTGTGATAACAGAATGGGGGACACATGTAATCCCACATTTTCCAAACCCATGGGGTGCACAAGACTGAACACAGTGGTAAACTGTGGACTTTCTGTCCTGCACTGATGCAAGAAATAAACAGGAAACTATCAAGGGAGGAAAGTATGTGAGCACCTCATGCTTTCTAGTCCAGCTTTCTGTAAACATAAATCTACACTATAATAGAAAACAAAGTAATCCACAGACTAGCAAATGTATTAGCGAAGCATAGAAATAATGAAAAGCCTTGACATTTTGATACCTCAAAATTCTTTAAAAGTACTCTTTTTAAAACAGGGCAAACTATTTGGTTGTTTTAGCACGAAAAAGATGTATATTTGGCAAATGAGTACTTGAAGATTATTTAACATCACTGTGTCATACATCCCTGTAAGAATAAAATAAAAAAGATCAAGTGTTGGCAACGATATGAGGCAACTAGAGCTCTTCTACACTACTGTAAGGAGAGGAAAATCAGAGACGCTTTGGAAAACAGTTTGGCAGTTCCCAAAGAAGCTAAATACATATCTGCCATATGATCCAGACATTTTATCCCTAGGCATTTGCCCAGGAAAAAAATCTATTCATAAAAATATTTGTACACACAAATGTTCATAGCAGTTTGTTTTATGTTATCCCCCAAACTGGAGACAATCCAAATATCCATCAATAGATGAGTAGATAATCAAGGTTTTCTATATTCATGCAAGAAAATAGTAAAAGGAATGATAAACAGAACATTAATAAACTCCACAATGTTTATGCAAAATACATGGAGCCAGATAGAAAGGGTACATGGTATATTTTCTATCTATGCAAAATTTTAGAAAATGCAAAGTAATCTAACACTGCAGAATCAGTGCTGTGTGGTGTGGGGAAGGGGAGGAAGCAAAGACAAGGAGCAATTCAGGGTGCGTGTGGATGACTGAAAGGTAGGGCTGGAGAGATGACTCAGGCATTAAGGCACTTGCATGCGAAGCCAAACGACCTGGGTTCTATTCCCCAGTACCCACATAAAGCCAGATGCACAAAATAGTTCATGCATCTGGAGTTTGTTTACAGTGGCTGGAGACTCTGACATGCCAACTCTCTCTGTCTGTCTCTCTGTGCTTGCAAATAAATAAATAAATAAATACATAAATAATAAATTTTAAAATATTAAATAACAGGTTGTGAGAATGTTCATTCACTACCTGAAGTGACAGTTACAGGTGGTGGGAATGTTAAAATGGAGAAAAGAACACTGGGTGTGAAAGGGTCTGGGGAGGAGGGGAACAGGAGAAGGGGAAGGAGAGGAGGAAGGAGACACATAAAACTAACAACATGAATTAGTATCAGAAACCTGCCTCTATATTGTCTTGTAATTATCTAATTACAAGATATAACTCTTTTAAAGACAGAAAGAGGGAGAGAGAAGAGAGAGGGAGAGAGATAGAAAAAGATAGTTTTGGGCAAAAACACCCTGCAAGGGTGGAGAAAGCTTTACTTTAAAACCATAGGCTGTTGCTGGTCTCAGTGCCAGAATTAAGTTTCCTCCCTCCCCATAGTGAGCTGTTGGTCAGAGAGGCCCATGAGGTCCCCAAAACAATGCAAGCTATTGTGAGAGCACTTGATAACTCACCAAATCTAAAGGTTAAGACTCTATTGCTGAAGACACCCTAGGCTGTGGATGCAGGACATTTAGAGAGAATACTGGAACTGAGATGGAAGGCAGTTCCCTGCTGGCTAGCCCTCACGGTGTTGGAAGATGCATGAACAAGCAGTGGATCCTGTGTGACTCAAAAGCAACTGCAGGCAAGATTACCCACTGGAATAATAGAGGTACCTAGATTATGAGTGTCTTCAACTGCTGTCTGATTGGATATGAGACCTGCTCAGTGGAAGGGAATTCCTGACTGGTATGGAAAATCAAAACGGAGAGGTCATGCCCATCTAAAAGTCTTTTAGGGCTGGAGAGATGGCTCAGTGGTTAAAGGCACTTGTTTGCAAATCATGACAGCCAAAGGTAAGTGACCCATGTAAAGCCAGATGCACAAAGCCAGTGGCCCATGTGTCTGGAATTCATTTGCAATGACAGGAGGCTCTGGCTTGTCCATTCTCTCTCTCTCTCTCTCTCTGTCTCTCTCTCTCTCTCTCTCTCTCTCTCTCTGTCTCTTCCCACCCCTCTCTCTCAAGTAAATACAGAAAAATATTTTTAAAGTCTTCTAATTATATATGTTTATCTCCTCCTATCCATGGTGCTCTCACCCTTGGTTAGAGAACCTGCTTTTTACAAATGGCAGTTTATGCCAGGGAGACCCAAGACCCATCAGACTGACAAAAAGAAAAAGGAATAAAAAGAGAAAGAAGAACGGTAATCATAGGACAAGTCATCTCTATCACATCTGCCAGGGCCAGGAAACATTACAGAGAAAGTGAGATTAAATACGAGTGCTGCTTTCTCAGCCAGCCTGAGAACCTCCTGCAGGGAGATGGCAATAGACACCGAGGAGACTCAAAACTCATCAAAACAGAAAATTAGAGTCTGCTGAGAACTCAACACTAAAGGAGATATATAACACACCCTCCAAAGCTCAGGAATCATTGTGAAAAAGAGGATGGAAAGAATGGAAGAGCCACAGGCAGGGAAGGTCTACTCGGAGGCATTGTTTCCCCACAGGGGCTGATCGGTGCATTCATAGTCCTGCAGTGATTACTGATAACCCCACTGAGGAGAGCTGTGCCCCTCAATGGAATGGGGGCAGGGGAGAGGGGACATAAGAATATAATCTGATGGGACTATGACAAATTTACAATATGTTGATATATTAAAATACAAAACAGTACTTTAAATGTCTACATTCTGTTGTAGGCTTATTAAACCTCTATACAGGTTTGAAATCATATCTTATTAGCAACTATCAAGTAGTCTGAATGGGGAGAGGCAGATGGGATATTCACTGAGAGACTATGGTGGGGGAAGGGTTGTGAGCACACAGATCACAGACTGCCAGTGCCTCAGGGAAGGAAGAATATAGTAGAAATGTCATAGCCACACGCTGCTGGGATGAATCAGCAAACCAGGGAGAGTTCATGGGAGGAAAGGATTTATTGAAGCCATAGATCCAGGGGAAGTTCCATAATGGTGAAAGGCTGGCCCCCCCTTTCACAGATCAAGCGAGAAAGGAAAAACCGTCACCAGCACCACACTCACAACAGCAAACAGGCAGGGGGAAGAGAGATTTCTTTCCCCTTTACATAGCCTTAGGGTGGGGTCTTGCAACCATACCACAGACTTGTTGGCTTCCTAAATCTCTGGAATTTCCTTCCTGCACTGCCCTCCCAGGGAAGAGACGTTCATTTCTAGCTTTCCTGAGCTTCCTTACATCCTACTCCTTACTGAGAGGGCTGGCTTCCTGTGAGCATCTTCAGAAACCCACCCCAAGATTACTAAAAAGATAAGTTGACAACAAAACTTAACCATCACAAGAAGTAACTCCCATCATGCACTGGATGTTTGTGTCAGCCACAGGCTAAATGCCTGAACATGCTGAGACTAGTCTTGTTTAATCTCACAGGCCAACCCTAAACCATAGGTATCATCATGAACTACATTTTGTTGGCAGTACACTGGAATCAAAGATGTGGACGCAAGTGCTGGAGTTACCCATCCAGAAGCAGAACTGGAGTCTGATGCAAGATCTGTTCTTTTTTTTAAATTTTTTTATTTTCCATAATGAGTTACATTATTTACTTGGCCAACAATGAGTTGTTACCCCCAATGCCCCCCTCCCCATCCCCAGTCAGATAGATCTCCTCCTCTGTGGGCCATCTGAATCAGTCCTTGTGGTAGGGGACCATGGATAGTCTAGTATTCAGCACGGTTCTCCTGGCCCACTGTGTAAGTCATGAATGAAGGTGGTCGACACTTGACGACCAAGTAAGTGACAGGGCACATTCCCAGTGGATCAGGCACTGCCCTATTCTTCAATATCACAATACCAAATGTCAGAAGTGTGTGTGCGTGTGTGTGTTCCTGTGCATGTGTGTGTGCATGTGCATGTGTGTGCGCATGGGGGGTGCGTGTGTGAGTGCATTTGTGTTGTGCTGTGCTAGTCAATTTCTCATCATTGTGACAAAATACCTGAGAAGCCAACTTAAAGGAGAAGATTTATTTTGGCTCACAGTTTCAAAGGTTTCAGTCCAAGGTCAATTGGCTCCATATCAATGAGCCCATGGTTAGGCAGAGCATGTCAAAGGGTGCATGTACAAGTCCCATGACAGTCAGAAAGCACAGAGAGAGAGAGAAAGCACACAGAGAGGGGGGCCAAAGGCACAGCTCCAGTGACCCACTCCCTCTAAGACTAAGACCCAACCTCCTACTAGCCCATTCAGCTATGAACTTCAGTGTCTATTGATAAGCTTGACATTTCCCATGATCCATCACTTCTCCCTGAGATGGAGACCAAGCCTTCGATACACGATGAGTCTTTTCTGGGAACACCTCATATCCAAAACATAACCTATATACAGATAGGTGTCAGTTAAAAAATCTGATTTTATAAAAACATAAGGTATACCAGAGGCCCATTGTTATGTGCAACAGGGGTAGGAAGAAGCAATTATCAACTCCTGGCTCAGCTGCGTATCCAAGGCTCCCAGCCTCCTAGGCCACCCCTGAACTTGCTGCTCTGTATGTATGTAGCAAGATGGAGTGGCTTGGTGTCTTTCACAACAGATGGGCACCTTGGGCTACAGCTTATAATACAGGGTACTTAAGGACCAGTCACAAATTGCCTCTCACAGAGACCCTGGGTAGACGACAGTGTCTAAATCCCTAAAGTCTGATGACTCCATTCCCTTTCTGTTTCCTGAACAAAGGCTTTTCTCTGGTTGGGACTCTATGAGCAGGAACAATGACTAACGTTATCTATGAGCCTTTTCTTCTCAAAACCCACATACTCTCTGAAGGAGTTTTCTGTCGAAGACCTAAAAACACCTGCTACTGACTGTAAAAAAAAATTTTAGAATCTCAACTCTAACAGCAGAATTTCCACCAGCAAGAAAGTGAGCAGCATGAATAAAATGTTTACAAACACAAGCAAAAGAATGCATGGCCAGTGCTAAGAGGTACATGACCCACAGTAATACCTTGATTATTTTGCCTTATCTCCTCAATTAGTTATGTATAAGGTATCTCCTCAATTAGTTATGCATGAGGGGTCTTTTTTGGGTAACCAATCTTTTACCTAGCATCAAGATGAATTTTAAAAACCAAACTATTTTAATGTAAATGACCCTAAGATGCACAATGTGGCTTGTTTCTTTCTTTCTAAAGAGAACAATAATCATAATTTAAAATGTTCTTTATGGATGATTATTTAATCCAGTACATGAAATAAACACAGTGGTTTTTTTTATTGTAAATCAGCCGCATTTCTGTTGTTAGTAGGGATTTTTATAAGACCTCACCTGTTCTCATTTGCTGTTGGAGGAAGTCTAAACTATCTAGTTTGCTAGCATTGGAGGAAAAGCAAGTCAATAAGGAATAAGTAATGACTTAACCCCCCAAGGCTTTGGGAAGATCATCTCTTAACACATAAAGGCCTTTTGTTTTCATACTTGGCACTAGATGCTAGAACAGTGGTGTGTATGGAAAGCATATTACTGCAAGGTAAGTGGAAATGGGGAATGTAATAAATGATAATCTCTTAGATTTCTGTAATAAAAGTGCCTTTGAATCAGAGGCAAGGATGGCACATTTCACTGCAGAGTGGTAGAACCCTGACTCAGCACTTATATGCTGACTGACGAGGAAGAAACCCAAACCTTGTGATTCAGGTGTACATGGTTATTAAATATGACAATTTTCAGATGGCCCCACACTTTGGTGTTGTCTTATGTGTCATTCCCCACCCCCCTGCACATATATTCATTTTTTACAATGTTAGTTTTTATAGGAATAGAAAGAATAAACATAGGGAAACTTATGACCAGCACATAAACAACATTCATCATACCCAATGTCATTATAGGAATAGGTAAGTTTATCTTATTGTATTTATCTTATTGGTACCTTATAATTTACATAGTAATTAGATAATTTCTTAACACACATCCCACAGTATCTCCAGATAAACAGAACTTTAAGTGAACTATAGTCCTTGGGCAAATTACTTGTTTTAACAATAAATTTCAGGCTGGAGAGATGACTCAATGGTTGAGGCACTTGCCTGCAAAGCCTAACAACCCAGTTAGATTTCCCAGTACCTATGTGTGATGGTTAGGTTTTGTTGTCAACTTGAATCTTTTTAATTATCTTGAGTGAGTCTCTGAGGATGTTTACAGGAAGGCAGCCTCTGAGCAATGGGTAGGATGTAAAGAAGCTCAAAGAAACTGGAAGTAAACATCCTTTCCTGTGTGGGCCATGCAGGAAGGAAATTTCAGAGACTCTGGAAGCCATTAAGTCGGGGATAGAGTTACAAGGCCCCACCCTAAGGCTATATAAAGGAGAAGAAAAATTCTCTTTGGCCCTCCTGCCTGTTTGCTGTTCTGTGTGTGTGGTGTAGGTGATGGGTTTTTCTCTCTGCTTGGACCTGTGAAAGAGGGCCAGCCTCTTTCGCAGTTAAGGAACTTCCCCTCAATCTGTAGTTTCAATAAATACTTTCCTCCCCCAAATTGTGCTTGTTTTGGAGATTCATCCCAGTGGTGTATGGCTGACTGGGACACCATATAAAGCTGGATGAATAAAGTGGTGCATGCATCTGGAGTTTGTAGCAACTAGAGGCCCTAGCATGCTCTCGCTCTCTCTCTCTCTCGCTCTCTCTCTCTCTCTCTCTCTATCTCTCCTTGTAAATAAATAAACAAAATATTAAAAAATAAAAAATAAATTTTAATAAAACATACATACCAATGCATAATCATATTATCCATGATTATTTTACTCTATAAGGATTGAGTTAAGTAGATATTATAGACAAATAATAGAATTAAGGCCTTCAAAGATGAAATTATTTCCCATATGACCCTTTAAGAAGCTGTTTGCCAACTCCTGCTTAATGTTATAAATAGGGGCGGTATGTTCCAAACAAACATCTGGAATGTATAGTCTGGCAAATGCTGACATATTCCCAGGTTAATCATTGATCCATTTATTCATTCAGCAGATATTTAAGGATTGTGCATTCCAGGCACAGAATAGGTAGCAGAAATAAATAGGAAAAATATCCTTACCTATCCTTTCCTTTATGCATGATAAAAAATAAAAGCAAAAGGGAATTATCTCACTTCATTTAGATACTAGATGCATATGCTGTTATATTTGCTTTAAACTTATGTTTTGTAGTTGTGTTTTTAATAGTGTAAGAGAGATTTCAAGTAATCTGGTATTTCCATGTAGTCATGGAATTGACAAGATACCTGTCCTAGCAATAGAAAGGTAGTGAGGAGTTTTACTGCGTATTCCAGGCTGGTGGAATTTTCCTCATAGGAGTAGGATTGAAAATTTAAATATGCTTGATGAGATCCCATTGGTTGAGTGATTGCTGTCCTTCCTGGTTTACCAGAGGTTTGTTCAGGAAGTTTTTCCCTACTCCTATTGCATAGGGAGTTCCCCTATTTTTTTCTTCCAGGATTTTCAGAGTTTCAGGCCTTGTGTTGAGGTCTTTGATCCATTTGGAGGTGATTTTGGTGCATGGTGAGAGGACTGGGTCTATTTTCATCTTTTTACAAGTGTTTATCCAATTTGTCCAACACCATTTGTTGAAGATCATTTTTATCAGCATAGTCTTAATATTCCTAAACTTTTTCTATATGATACTCCTGGGAGATTTCATTTATTAAAATAGGAGAAGGATATTCACATTGTGGAATGTATATTATTGGAAATGTCGTATCATTTTAAAATCTGAGTTTATATTGAAAGTAGTCATTGTCATTAGCATTTTGTATGGATAAAAGAGTATTTTCAATTATGATTCTGTCATATTCACTCAAACATCTTAAAATAAATTTAATTTGTGCTTATTGAAAACAAAAAATAAATAAAAGCAAAATTATAACTCTGATAAGTTCATGGGGTAAAATAGTAGTACATTTAGAATTTTTGGGAGAAATTGGCTGACATGATTGTAGGGGCTGGTGAGATGTGCGTGAAATCCATGAGACAGACCTTAGACAAAAGCAGGAACCCTGCCAGGGCTTCAGCTGCCTTCCTCAGTGGAAGTTTTTCCAGGAAGGCTCAGTGATGCTCCCAAGGTCTTCCAACCAATTGACTGGGATTATTTTAGGTAACCTTCCCTCCTGACAGTCTGCTGGTAAACCATTTTAATTCCATTTACACAAAACCTCTGCTGCAATCCCCAGATTAGCATTTGATTGCCTCACTGGAAACTGTCTACCACCAAGTCAGCCACAGCACTGGTGTTTTGTCTTTTTTTCTTTCACCTGACTTCATTCTATGTTACTGGTATATGAGAAGTGTTTCTTTTTTACAGCTCAATTGAAGTTATTTTACATCTTAAAAAATTCACCCATTTTCATTCTACAAATAGATGTGATTTGGTATGATGGTTAATTTCCAATGTCAACCTGATTGGATTTAGAAACACCTGAGGCCTTCATGAAGGACACCTCTGGGTCTGTCTATGAAAGAATTTCCAGAGAGGAATATCTGGGAATGTAAGACCCACCTTAAATATGGGGGCACCATCTCATGGACTGGGATCCCAAAGTGAAAAACAAAAAAGCAAGCTAAACGGGCAGTGTTCTCCTGGGTTCTTATTTGCCCAGATGTGAGCAAGCAGCCTCCCCTTCCTGCAGCCATGACGTCTCTACCATAATTGACTACCTGTTAACATTGGAATCTGGGTGTTTCTAGGCCCCTGGTATCTTGTTCAAAGAATTGGGAAAAAGTCCACACAAGCAAGAAACTTTATTAAGAACAAAGCAAAGTAATGGTCTGAATGCATTGTCAGAAGGCAGCGGGCCATACTGGAGGGGAGAATATTCAAAAGATCCCAGAAAATGATCTGAGGCTTTTCTTTATGGGATTTTTTTTAGGAGAAGATGAATTGATTCCTAAGGGCATAATTTGAGTGGTTTTATGATTTGATTGACGGGATTGGATTTTATAAAATTTCATTTCGCATGTTCCTTCTCATGATGCATCTGATTTTAACCATATGCATGCCTAGTTATGCAGAAGCATGATGGTTAATAGGAGCTTATCCCTAAAAGTTCACTCAGAAGACACAGTTTGCCTTACTGCTCATGTGCCCAAAACTAGTTCAGGCTGGATGGTCCCCTGCTAATCTGATCCTGGATCTAAAAACATTTGAACAGGTACTCATCACAAATAATGGTTGCTAAGGGGAGGAGAACACCAGTTCATTGTGTGAAGTGGGGTTGTACTTACAGCTTGGTACCGATTGGGGGCCTGGAGTTTCCAGCAGGCTGCTAGGTACACTGTACAGGAGGAGAAGGGTGTGTTTACTGCTCAGACTAGACAGTGTCCCAGATGGCTAAACTATTCCCTATGCTTGCCTGCCTCACACCCACAAACTGAGAGCCAAACTTATTTAGTTACTTCTTATCAGGTATTTGGTCACAGCAATGAGAAAGGCAACTTACATCTTTTGTAAGTGTATACAGGTGTGCAAATTTCACGAAACTAAAGCTTTAAAGCATTTTTCATGGCCCTGGAAGTTTCCTCTGTGTCTCTTTGTAATCAAAGACTGTCCTTACCACCAGGCCCTGGTTACCACTTTCTTTCTCGCATTATTTCTCAAACTTTTCCCGATGGTACCTGCTAGGACACTTCCAGGATGATGTTAAAGAGAAGTGATAAGTTGGTATCCTTGTCTTTTTATTGATGTTGGGTAGAAAATGCTTCAGACTTTCACTATTAAATATGATTCAACTATAAGGTTTTAGAGGCATTCTCATCCTGCTAAGTTTCCGTGTCTACTTTGCTGAGAGTTTTTAATCATGAAAGTATGAGATTTTATCTATATTTTCTGTATCTAGGGAAATGATCCTTCGATTTTTGTCTTCATTCCATTAATATGGTTTACGGCCTGTGTAATGAATTACCCTAACGTTACTGGCTCCCAACATGCTTCTTATCTCTCCCTTCTGTAGTTCAAAAGCCTGAAGAGCCTCACTGGGCTGGATGTGTTGGCAACGCTGCTTTCTTTCCTGGAAGCTCTAGTCCAGCATTCATTTTCTGGCCTTTTCAGGGTGTGGAATCTCCATCACTTGGTTTATGCCACCTGCCTTCCACCTGAAAAGGTTGGACCAAGCCCACGTTGAAATGCTCTGTCCTGCCTTCTGTGGAATCTACTTCTGACTTCTTCATCACCCTAAGCTTTCATTAGTACCTTGCACCCCAAAGGATGCAAGATAATCTCTCTATAGCAACCCGATCACCTTGTGGGGTTTATTTTCTCACATAAGTTAGCATTCTTACAGGTTCTGGGAAGTTAAGAAATAGGCATCTAGGAGCACTCATTCAGCAGATGACATAGGGTTCATTAATGGTATTTGGCTATTAAATATCATTAATGAACTCTAAGGCTTTGAATTCCTGGGATAAGATGAAATTGGTCATAATTATGGGTTTTAAATATTTCTGAATTCTGTGTGGTTAAAATTTTTGAAAGACTTTTGCATCCACGTTCCTGATGGATATTAATTTCTTAACTTTCTTTTTCTTTGGTATCAGAATAATTCAGATGTCATCATATGAATCAAGAATGATTCCCTTCTCCCCTCTTTTCTGAAGGATTGTTTTGTTATTTGTTTCCTTGATGCTTGATAAAACCACCAAACCTATCTTGATATTATTTGGAGAGATAAAAGCATATCAAACCACTTTAGCTCTAAGCATATAGATCATAGTACATTGTAAAGCTTGTGGGTTACCAGAAAATCATCCCAAATCCTGAAGCTCTTTAAGGATTCCCTACTGACTTTTCTCATTTATAAAGAAGGGTTAGATGGCAAGTCAGACTTAAAAATCTTTTCAATTCTTTTATATTCAGATTTCTTTGGAGGGTTTCATTGAGTCATTCTCAATAATTTCTATTTTTCAAAAGATTAATACATTTCACTTAGGTGGCCAAAATTTTTGCTTATCATATTCTGTTATAATGTGTTTAATTTCTATAGAGAACTAGTCATTTGCATCATACAAGTATTAATAATATGTCTTTACTCCTTTGTCTGGTCCAGTGAGCTATATTAATAATTTTTAAACAAGCTTTAGGATTTTTTTCTCTGTTATTCATCTATTTTACTGATCTCCATTCTGTTATTGTTTTCTCCTCTCGGCTTTTACTTATACTTTTTTCTGGTTTTATATGTAGTTTTATCTACTCTTATAGAATAAGTTGATAGCACTGTGTTTAGATTTTTTTTCCTCTTCTAAAACTGTATTTTCAGTCTAAGATCTAGTATAACAACAGTCTACAGATTTTGGTATATTACATATTTGTTTACTTTGTTATTTATTCACACAGACTTTTGGATTTCCCACATGTCTCTCTGTCTTTTCCTTCCTGATTTATTTATTACATTAAGATCGGAAAAATATACTGTGTAAAATGACAACATTTTAAAACAAAAGTCACTTCAATGTTTACATAGTCAAAATTATTTTTTGAAAAGCAAAAAATTTAAAACTACTCAGATTCATTTTAATAAAAGACACAATTATCTGGTTCTATCATCTAGAATCTGTAGGAAGCAAGTAGTGACAGAATTGAGAAGAGAAACGGGAAAATCAATGGGCATAGCTGGATAATACTCCTTTGCAGTAACTTACAAAATGTGTGAGCAGAACACCGTGGGGACACTATCTTCTGCAAGGCATTACCAGCCAACATGAGCTAAGGGGCAGCTACAGAGCACTTCACCAGACAGTAGCAGAACACATTCATGAAATACTCATCAAAGGAGACCATGTACTAACCCCAGTGTAGGATTATAACAGTTGTAACAATTGTAGCTCCTTGGCACATGCATTCACAGTTTGGTTGTCTTCCTCTTTGCCCCTCCCATCATAGACCAATGTCTCACCTTGTCTCTAGTAATGCTCCTTACATTCAGGTCTATTTCATATGACTCTAATGCAACCATTTCTCTGATGCTTCTGTTTACATGGTTCACTTTTTTATCCTTTTATCTTCAACCATGTATACACTTGATTTTAAAGTACATCTTTAGTAAGCAGCACAAAGTTGGGCCTTGATTTTTATACACTAGGACAATGCCTGTCATTTGGACAGAATGTTTAGTGGGTCAATATTTACAATGGTTACATATGTGATTGGATGTAGGCTTGTCAATTTCCCCTTTGTTTTGCTTCACTTCTCTTTTTCTTTTTTTTTTCCTTTTTTGGTTCTACTTTCTTTCTTATAAAAAATATTTCTTATTGTACATTTAGTTTTTCCAACTGACATCTCCATTATATTTCTGTTTTTGTTGTCAATCTCTTGATCCAAAAAGGCATCTTTAACATGTAATTTTCTTCAAGTTGATACTGCTTTACTCCAAGTAAAATATTGAAATTTTGTTTCTAACTCAATCACCCTATGCAATACTCATATGGATTACACAGATACACAATATTAATACTGCATCACAGTTATACCTCATCAATAGGAAAACAAAACAGACACACACACACATACCTGAAAGTTTCAGTGCTGTTATTTCTTCCTGCAGATCTGAGTTACCATATGTTACACTTTTCTTTCGGCCTAAAGGAATACTTTTAGCAGTGTAGCACAGGTGTGTTACCAAGAATTTATTTCAGTGTTCATTCTCCATCTGGAAATGTCTTATTTTTTGCCTTCATTTATTTTAAGACAAATTTTCTGAGGTATAATTTACATACATTAAAAATTATCCTTCTTAGTCTTGCTGTTCTGAGATTTGACAGACATAAACAGTCCTGTATCCATTGCCAAAATCAGTGTGTAGAACAATTCTATTCCTCCCAAAATTCACTGGCTTCTCTTTGTTTTAAATCTCTCCTCTTTTCTCCAGGTCCTAGAAATCACTGTTTTCTCTCTCTCTCTCTCTCTCTCTCTCTCTCTCTCTCTCTCTCTCTCTCTCTCTCTCTCTCTCTCTCTCTCTCTCTCTCTCTCTCTCTCTCTCTTTCTCTCTCTCTCTCCTCATCTCTCCATCTCTCCATATTACTCCTATGGCCATATCTTTTATGAGAATGTCATGTGAATGCACTTGTTCAGTAGTCTTCAACCACGTGAGTCTTGCTTTTCTCACTTGGCACAGAACATTTGAGACACACCTATGCGGTTACATGTATTTCAGAGGGTTTGTGTGCGTTGTTGATATTTATCATTTTGCAGCATGACTGTAAAGAGTCTGTCTGCTCCTCTATAAATGGATACATGTATTATTTTCCAACTATTGGCTTTTGTGATACAGATTCTTTTGTAAACATCATTTTTCTTCCCATTGAGTAATCCACATAAGAAATGGACTGTGGAATCTTATTGTAAGTGTCTATACAACTATATAAAAATGGCAAAATTGCTTTCTCAATTGGGCTAAATGGTGAGTTCCAGGTCAACCCAAGTTAGAGTGAGACCCTATCTAAAAAACAGTCACATTAAAATACTAATTCTAATTCATGAGTATAACTTGTATCTACATATTTAGACCATATCAAAAAGTATTGTTTTAGTAGTTACATAAACAGTAAACAAATATCTATGAAACTTTATTGGCACCATTCAAGTTATAATATTAATTTTAGCACAATTTTAATGAGTATTTTGATGAAAATAATATAATTATTTGGTGTCAGAAAAACATTTCCTCAGAATACTTAGCCTATTGATTATTGATGTATATTGTATTCTATGAGCAGAGCTAGAATCAATTTATTAAAACATATATTGCTTTGCCATATAATTTAATAGCAAAACAATGCCGAAATCAGAGGTGACTTTTATGCTCACTTCTTATTCTGACATGATGATCATTCACTGGTAATGAAAATGTATACATACAGTGTTTGATTACATCTCACATTTTCTTTGCAAGCTTGTAAATTTTCTGACTATGTCATTTTCTGCTTCACACCTATATGTATTGCCACCAACTACTCTGTTATGTAACAAAAATAATGGGTTCCTTCATCCTGGTTATAACCCAAACATCTGCCAGACTGATTCTCACTCAACTCAGTCATAAATCATTTATTTAGTGTGCCTTCCAGTGTCCAGGCTGGAAAGCACAGGACATTACTTGAGTCCTTTGGTACTGTCCACCTTAAAGCTGTTTCTCAGCTCAGCGAGTTCCCTCCCAGGACTCTCTGCCTGGCAGTCAATTGCAATCGTGACATTTGTGGTCAGAAAACTGGTCTATAATGGGCAACCTTACCACCTTTCTGTACAGATGTCAGAAAAGAGAAGGACAGACTGCCATTTTTATTATCAAGCTGCCCTTTTATCTGTCCAAAATTCAGAGTCAGGCGTGGTGGCGCACACCTTTAATCCCAACACTCAGGAGGCAGAGGTAGGAGGATCACCATGACGTCAAGGCCATCCTGAGACTACATAGTGAATTCCAGGTCAGCCTGGGCCAAAGTGAGACCCTACCTCGAAAAACCAAAAAAAAAAATCAGAGATGTGCATCAGCATCTATAGACATTTGCAGGAAGGCTAGAAAACTTTACAGAAAGCAGTTCTGCATGTGAGATAGCAGGAGGATCTGAGCTTCTGACTCGTCCATCCTACACATGAGGGAGAAGGGTGGGCTGGGCTCCAGACACTTCCCAGAATTTATAAGGAAGAAAGTAAGCTTGCTTCATACCACTAACTCAGTGGATAAGTCAACAGAAAAGTGCTTCACTTTCCCCTTGTGAATGTACTCCAACCTCATGGAGAACATCACTCCCACAAAGCAGAAGTCACCTGATACAAAAAAACACCCCATCCACCAAGTCAGCCATTTCCATGAATGCATTACCTGAACCTGAATCTAGAGACAGTCCAGGGCCACTCAAAGAGTAGTGTCAACTTTCAACCTCCAAGGTTTCTGGAAGGACTAGGTTTAGCCCAAGGATAGATTTCAAATCTGGAATCTAGTGAGTGCTGTTACTAGGTGTTGCATACCTGTTCCCATCATAATATCAGTTACTGGGTAGGACTACACTTGTACATGTACTGCACACACCTGTCTCTGGGGTGAACATCAAATACACAGTGAGAGAGAGAATGTGGTGGTTGGAATGTAAATGGACCGGGTAAATGTAATACTTAGGTAGTTTGAATTAATATTAAGCTTCTTACTTGAGTTTCTAGTTGGCAGATCCCTGATACAGGAATGTCACTGGGAAAGGATCTTCAATATAGCCCAATTAGGTGTATAGAGAACCAGGTATGAGCTCTGGCCTGATGTTGTTGGCTTTTGTCTCTCTGGTATGGATCTATAGAAACAAACCAGCTCCTTCCACCATGAATCTGTAAGCCTGAAATAAACCCTCTCTTCCCATAAGCTGCTTCTGGTCAGATGTTTGTTCCAGAAACGAGCAAGTAACTGCAACAGGAAAAAACTAACAACTTGAGATAATTCCTTCTGAAGTCATTCAGTTGGCCTCCACACTGACTTGGCAGACTAAGATTGACTGCATGCTCACTGTGCACACTGACCTTCTGAAAGATCATTCTGATACTGACTTTGTTTCATTCTTATTCAAGGGTTTTTGTTCCCTGCGGTCATTGTCTGATGAAAAAGGTGTGTCCTATTAATCTGCCTGAAATTTTAACATAGCAGCACTACGTTCCACTTGCAAACATTGCATGATCCATTACAGCCATTTGCATGAGACATGGAATAACTTCCTTATACACCAGTGTGTGTGTGTGTGTGTGTGTGTGTGTGTGTGTGTTTAAATCTTTTTTAAGTCCCTAGAAAACATAACTGCTTCAAACCATAGCCTCTGAGAATATTTTTCCTTCCAATGTACTATGAATATTTCATCAGCCCAATTAATAGCTCTAAGTCCTTTTCTGTTTTCAGAATGTATCATTAAAGGTAAAGAGGGTGTGTGATTTGTTTCAATTCAAAGAAAAAGCATGATCAACTGGAATTCTCCATTTTTGTAAATTCATTGATGTACGGCTAACACAGTTTCAAATCTAATTACATGAGCCTGGCTGTGAAGTCAGAGTCTAAAGGAGAAAAAGCATATACAAGAAGATAAAGACATAGAAATATAGTTGTATATTTCCTCTAAGAATTGGAGAGCCTGTGGACAGTTTGAGGTCTTCAGAGAGGGAGCAAACCAGGCCAACTGCTTGTCTACCTCTGTCCAGGGTCCTGAAGCATTGCAAACCAGTGAGTAAATGAGCAAATCCATATAATGACGTCAGCCCCAGGCTGCTGGGTTTTTCATCTCTCACAATTTATATCACATTTTATTTGGCTTATAAATAATTCCCCCAAAGAATGGGGTTGCTTTACTTCTTCCTCCCTTTCCTTCAAAGAAAGATTCTCCAATGTTCTTTCAATTACCCAAATTAGATCCATTCATTTATCTAAATGTATTAGGTAATGCCTATGGCTTGGATGGTCTCTCATGTCTGTATTAATTACCTTACTTGTTGCTCTGACCAAATACCTGACAGGAATGAGATTAAAGAAGAAAGGGATTTATTTCAGCTCACGGCTCAAGGGAGTAGAGCTCATCGTGCCAGAGAAAACATGGTGGCAGGAGTGGGAAGTCCACTGGTCATATTATAGCCATATTATAGGAAGAAGAGGATAAACAGGAAATGGGAGCAAGCTATAATACCTCAAGGGCCACCCCCAGTGATCTACTTACTCCAGAAAGACTCTACTTCCCAAACAGCACCACCAGCTGAGGACCACTTGGTTCAAGCACATGAGCCTATAGGGAACATTACAGATTCATACCATGACAGTGTCTTGCTCTGAGTTTAGAACTATGATCAAAGA
The DNA here is from genome assembly GCA_004024765.1 of Zapus hudsonius. Taxonomy (NCBI): domain Eukaryota; kingdom Metazoa; phylum Chordata; class Mammalia; order Rodentia; family Dipodidae; genus Zapus; species Zapus hudsonius. Next base: position 27,860 of record PVHP010022654.1, read on the forward strand.
AAGAAGCAAAGATTGCATTGCACTCCTTGCTTCTCAGGGGTAAAGGCTGGCAAAGCAAAACCATATAAATAAATGGCAGTGACATTTTTGAAGACTGGCCTGTCATGGACAAAGGTCTGGCTGCTTCAGTAGCTACATGATTCTGACATTCCCCCATACCTTTAGCATTTCTAACATCAATATAATAAAATTTGATGTTGTCTGTCCACCAAGTTATTGCAGGTGCTAATCTCTCAACTAGTTTAGCTGCTACACAATTCAGATATCCAAGACTGTGTTCAGCTGTGTGATAAATGGCTTGTATATTATATGCTTTTCACCAATCAATTAGGAGACCAGCTACAGATGGAGGTGAGTATGGCTGTGATATTACATACTACAATCAGGCTGGAGCCCACTAACCATGCTGAACCACCCAGAAATGTGCTTACCTCATGTTAGCTCAAATCACTTCTGGCCTTGGTGAGCTCCATATACAGGAGGAGTGTCCAGGGGAAAGTGTAGCCCCTGCAGACTTGTGTCTGCTTCACAATAGTGGCCTGAGTGGCAGGTCAGTGAAAGTGTAAGTATCTATTGGACTCCTATTAAAAACTACATTTGGGGGTGTTGCAGTCAGCTTTCTAGTTGCTGTGAAGAAAGAACCCAAACAAAAGTGGCTTGTAGAGGAATGGGTTTATTTGACTTACGGACTCGAGGGGAGACTCCATCCTGACAGGGAAAACGATGGCATGAGCAGAGGGCAGGACATCACCTCTGCCACAGCACTGCAAACAGCGGCAGGAAGGTGTGCCAAACTCTGGCAAGGGGAAGCTAGCTTATAACCCCATAAGCCCGCCCCTGACAACACAGCTCCATCAAGGTTGCAAAACCCAAACTGCCATCAGCTGAGGATCGATCTATCAGAACACATTCAATTGTTTGTGAGGGACACCTGGATCAAACCATGACAGTCCGCCCCTGGCCCCCACAAACTAATAATCATACATGATGTAAATACAATGCATTCAGCTCAACTCTTAAGTCCCCACAGCTTTCAACTAAGCCATAATACCAAAAATAAACCCATAATGGCACAGAACATTCACAATGCAAAACATGAGGCACAGCAAAAACAGATTGACCA
>PVHP010022655.1:0-28171 GCA_004024765.1 Zapus hudsonius
AGAGAGAGAGAGAGAGAGAGAGAGAGAGAGAGAGAGAGAGAGAGAGAGAGAGAGAGAGAGAGAGAGAGAGAGCTACCACCTTGTGGGTCTGGCTTATGTGGGTCCTGGGGACTTGAAACCGGGGCCTTAGGCACTGGAGGCAAGTGTCTTAACCGCTGAGCCATCTCTCCAGCCGAAAAACCAAATTTTATTAAAAAGACCAGAAATGATAGCTGACTCCCAGGCAGGAGACGAACCACCACTAAAGCATGAGCTAGGGCCCAGGTGAAACCACAGAGTAGTGGTGAGATGAGCAAGAGTTCTGCTTCCACAGTGAGCCCAACAACCTGTGCCAGGGTGATGGAGACAGATGCCAGGGATATTCAAAATACACCAAAGCAGAAATCTAGAAGCTGCTATAGAGCTCAACAATAAAATAGATAAAAATCTCACTTACCATGGCTCAGGGAATTTTGCTGAAGAGTGAGCAGAAAGAATGTCAGAGCCACAGGGTGGGAGGGCATATTTAGAAGCATATGTACCCCCTCCCCCACAATGACTGACTTCTGTTCTCACAACTCATAACCAACAATTTAATGATGAATCCCAGAAATCCCACAAAAGAGGGCCCTCAATGGAGTGGGGGCAAGGAGAAGGGAAATGATGGTACCAACACATGATGTAGCCATTATAAAAAGGAGGGAATGATTGATCAATGTAGATGAATGCCAATAATTGTTGCTTATTAAAAAAAACAGATGAACATAAATGATGCACCTTATAATTTTAGTTGTAAAGCGGCACCTCTTTTGGTTTCTCTAGAATTTCTTTGTTCGAAATAATCTATTTTTCAAGTATATGCTAGGTAGAAATCTGAAGCAAATTTTCAAAATAATTGAATGAGAGAAGATATTAGTAAGGATACTTTTTCTGGCCTCAAAGGGTTTCCTACATATTTCAACCAAAAGAATATAAGAGCCATGGTGGTGGATAATATCTAATGCATAAAGAGGTATGCCATCCTGGTTTTAAGGGGTTTTCTCGATAACTTATGGCACTGAGCATCTTGTAATGTTAATATATATAATTATATACAAAAATGTTTAAAAAAATCTATGCCCCCTCAGCAACAATGCACAAAATGGGAATAAAAAAAGAACTGGCTATCTAGATCTGGTGGGGAGGGTACAGAGGGGTGGGAAATGGGGGAACCATCACAAGATTTGCTCTTACAATGTATATAATTATTTTTAATAAAGATATAAATTTATAAAATGAATCTTTGTAAGGTTAACCTTGCAGTCTTACATATCATGAGAATATAGATTTACTGTACATGAGTTTTAGGGAAAAAGATAATTCAGATCTTGTGTCTACTAGCTACTTTGTCTTACTTTAAGTTAAATAGTTTTTAAGTTAGAATTTTATTTTTTTAATCTTTTTATTGACTACTTCAATACTTGAACACCTTATAGCTGGATCATATTCTCATCCCATGATCCTCTTTGACCTCCTGGTCCACCCTCACTCCGCTAAGCACCCTCCTCTCTTCAGGGAGTCCTTCCATGGTGAGGTGTCATACCTCTTGTTTTCCTACATCCTCCATCCCAAAATGTTGACAGGATCATAATAGCGCAGGTCTTGTGAGTGTAACAACAAACATTGAGACCTCATTAATGTACCCCTAAGTTCATATCCAGACAACAGTGTCCCTTTGTTTATTTTTAAGTCACCCCACCAATTTATCTATTTTTCTTTCTCCGTATATTTTGTTTACTTATAAGCCCCAAAGACCTGGATTCATGTACTTGTATAATACAACAGATACTTAAGTGTTCTGTGTTCAACATTTTATCTTCCAAGGCACATTAAATTTAGTAAATCAAAGTTAACAGTTCTCCAATGAAACTAACAACATAACACAACATTTTCTTGAGCTGTTCAAAAGTTGCAACACATACCATAGTATGAGGACCTTTGGCATTGTGATGACTTTATTCAAAATGCTCCTTATTGCTTTCAAATGATGAGCTATTTAAATCAAAGTATTTTATGTTAACTTTGAATACAGTGTGTGAAAAATAGGACAACTTGAATGTAAAGGTCAAGGGTTAACTTTATCTGTAGAAATACTGTAAAATATATGAATAAATCTTTATGTAGCTCTAGTATATAAACCTCATAACCTTATTTGTAGTTATATAAGAAAAGAAGTAGATTATGCAAATAGCATGAATATAGTAAAACAGAAATCTTACAAAGTGACCCATAGCCTCAGGTTCAGACAAGCATGAAAAACAAAATTAGAGGAATGTATTTTATAAGAAAATTTGGAAACAATAAAAAATTCTTGGGATATAGTTTATTTTGTTTCTTACTGATTTTATTTTCCATATGAGTTACATTATTTAATGGGCAGACAATGGGTTGTTATCCCCAGTTCCTCAATGCCCCTCTTCCTCATCCCCAATTGACTAGATATCCTCCTCCATGGGCTATCTGGATCAGTCCTTGGGGAAGTGGACCATGGATAGCTTAGGAGTCAGCCCGGTTCTCCTGACCCTTGTATGTTGTTACTGAGGGGGCCTTGTCTCTGGATATTCTCCCCGACCAAGGCTCTTACAATCTTTCTGCCCCTTCTTCTACTAAGTTCCCTGAGTCGTGGTGGTCTTGTGATATTTTTAATATGAAATAGCTATCTTTAATTATATTAAATTTGTCCTTAATAAAGTCAAGTGGGTTTTAGAGATTCCATTTGATTGACTCTTTTCCTAGGAATAAAAACCATAAGATCTTAACCATCCTTTCAACACACTGTGTTCATAGAGCACTATGACTCTTGTAGCCATTTTCAGTTAAAAAAAGGGGGGTTCTTTTTTCCTGAAATAGCCATTAAACTACAAAGGCATAATAATTTCTCCCTTTGTAAGAAATTTTACTACATTTTATTTCAATTTTATAGCATTCTAGGGAAGATGTGTCTACAAAAGTATTGCTAACAGAATTTTGTATCTGATGCAGAAAAGTGAATTTTTCTATGATGTTATTCAGGTCTTTAAGAACTTATTATAACACATAATCTACCTGAGCCAGGATGGATTTCAACTCCCGTAAAATGGCCAAAGACCCACGAACATGTGCACACACATAAATAGTCAAACTTATTTGTGTATGAACACATAAATATTGGGAGATTAAATGTTCAACATCTAGATTTTTCTTTCATTAGTAATTCTAATAGTATTTAATATATAAACAAACTATCCAAATTCTAGTAGTATGCATTGTTTGGGTATGGAAATGATGACACTGAATTTTAATATCTGTGAAGGGAATAAAAATAATTTTCAATATTAAATAGCTGAAGTAATTTATCTCATCTTTTTTGTGTTGTGACATTATGTCCTATATATTTCTTCAAAAACAGAATCTATAATTTAGAAAGTATTTTCCATATGGACAATTTTCTCAGCTCATGTACTCTCACATGGGTTGTAGTAATTAATTTTCATATTTCAATTTAGATATTAATTCATCTATATTTATTTACTCCATGATATGAAAAATGAACCAGTATTGAGAAGTTTCAATTATGCTTTGTTCAACATCTTCCATCATATCTACCCTCAAAAGGGATAAAATTCTAGGCTGAAAGAAGAAAAAGAGTTTTAATTTTTCCATAATTTGCAAAGCCCTATAGGGCCCTTGAGCATAAAAATGCAATGTAATATCACTCAAAGTAACTTTTATTTCTCAGTGGATATTGCCAGAATAAAAAGGGAAAAATCTTTGAGAAGCAAAAGAAAAGCTTTGAAGAAAGATTCTTAAAGAAAAAGAACTCCATCTCTGATATTTCTCATCGAGCACATCTCCAAAGAAGGTAGACATCAATGCCGTGGAATGCTCTGCCTTCTTCCTTGCTCCCAGGTGGATTTCTGCTCCTCCTGTGAAGCTTCTAGATGCTTCCTTATCTCTGTCCTTTGTTTCTTAAATAAGTAAACTTGTATGACTTTTCAATGAGAACTCTTCCTGGACTTAGTCTGGTCTCATAATTGTCACATACTGCTTTATGTCTTTCAAGGAGATTATCGATGCTTAGAGAGCCAGAGTCAAGAAACTCCCTAGGAGAAGGTATTTCTCTTAGAAATCTCGTTATTTGAATACTTAAATACCTGAAATCTTAAAGATTCTTTCCTCTTCTTAGATTGGGCCTTTACAGGTTGTTTCAAAATCTGCTGTCTCTTACAAAGCATAGTTTAAAAATATCCATTTATATAAAATCATATATTTTATTATATATTAAATTAATATCACAACACTAATATTAGAATATAAGTGTTATATTATATTAGAATTATGATGAAGTGCAATTCAAGAATTCACATTGGGATTGTCCATTAATGCCTTTCATTAGCAATAGTCTTCATAGATTTATCAGTTAAATGGACACATTCAATATCGGACATTCTGTTTTCAACAGTTTGGGGGGTGATAGTAATTGTATAAGCTCTTACTCAAATAGAAAATAATAAGTTAATTGGACAAGATTGTATTTCACCCTTAAAATCAGCCTAATTAAAAGGACGCTATTAACTAATTTCATTATCATTAAATGAAATTGCAATTCCCTCAAATTGTAAGTTACAGAAATAAATCACAATTGACTCTGTGTCCTCCCAAATTCTAACATCTCTCCCTTCTCTCCTGGCTACTTTTTCGTAGTAGATTCAGAGTAGATTTTCTCCATCACACTCTTTTACTAAAACATATATAATTACATTAGTATCATTAATTACACAAGTAAGTTCAGTTTATATGTTCTTTTTCCAGCCTCAAATAAAAAAAAAGTTTACCTCTCAACTTATTCTCTCATTTGATCCAATTTCATTAAAGCTTGTCTCATTTTTTTTTAACTTTTTATATAATTTGAATTTTACTTTAATTACTAAATATATTTTTAAATGTATTGATTTAGTAATTTAATAATTGTTAACAGTTTAATATTTAACAATTTAATATTTTAATATTTAAACTTATGAGACAGATTGAGAGACAGAGAGAGAGAGAAAAAAGAAATAAGTAGTATAGGCTAGCCATGGCCTTCTGCAAATGTTCACAAATGCCAGGCACACACACCTTGTTGTGCATGTGGCCTTACATGGGTACTCCATGTAGGACTCCAGCCTAGTTTATCACACTTTGCAAGCAAAGGGCTTTAACCACTGAGAAACTGTTGTAGACCTTGGATTTTGTTAAAATATGTTAACATAAATAATGTTTCTCTGATGCATTCTGACGCTTTTACTTTTGATGGTGTTTGACCTCAAATAATGAACATAATTGAACACTTACTTATTAATGTCTATGTGATCAAAGCATTGATTATTCTGTCTCTGTCTCTCTATCTCGGTCTCTGTCTCTCTGTCTCTCTGTGTGCATGTGTCTGACTAGTATTTTGTGATACATTGTTTAGGATGATATGTGCTGTAATGTGTGTTTTGTATGCATCTGTGTGTGCATCTGGCCGTGGCTGGTGGTCTGGGAGTCCAAAGGAGATCAAGTGCCTTCCTCTATGCCTATTCTCTGTGTTTTCTTTTCTTCAGGAACTGCCAATTTTATTCAGATAGGCAGAACAGCATGTCCCAGCAATCCTCCAGCCTCTGCTCTCCATAGAGATGAGCTTTCATGCATGTGTGATAACGTCCAATTATTACATGGGTGCTGGGAATTAAACGCATTGCCTCTCTGGCCTTTCCAAATCTAAGGCTTGTGTGGCAAGAACTCTTTCTCACTGAACCACTTACACATTCCCTAATAAATATATATATACATATATATATACATATATACATATATACATATATACATATATTAATGTGTACATAAATAAGAAGTAGGTCATCCAATGTGCCTTTTGGGGTTGATATAGGAGTCATAGTTTTTCACTTAATATTGAAAATCTCATTTTAAATAAATTCATCTATTTCTACTATGAACATCTATATTAAGTCAATCAGGTAATCTATGTCATCACATTTTAGAAAAAATGTTAATATTCCTCGGATATTAATAAGCCTTTATTTCAAGAGCTATTTATTTTATAGGAAATTCGATGGTGCAGATTGATATGCAGATGCTTATCACATTATTGAATATTCATTTCTTATGAATCATGTTCTAGAAGTTTTCACCAAATAATCTATTGCCACATGGAGAAAAGGAACGTTGATTAGCAGGTCTTTCATGATCACCATGGAAACTACTTCCAAGCCTTCACTTTTTTTTTTTTTTTTTTACATTCCTCCCATGTGCAATTCTCTTACTTGGATTTATTTAATTACCTATCTTGATTTATCTTGGGGACTACAATAATACTGACTCTAATATCCTATTTCTCCTGTAACTAAAGATTCCATTTTTCATTCATCGCATAAGAGTATTTCTTTTCAGCAGAGCCTAAGTTGACCTTTAGGTTTAGTTTCATAAATGCATTTTAATTTTTTTCTTCCTCACAGTGGAAAGAGCCACATTGGATTTATTAGTTCTCATACATCTGGATCATTCCTTAGTTTGGCCTTGTTTTCTAGATGTTGAAATATCTGAAAAATAAGTTTGTTATTTATATAGCATTCATTCTTCAATTTGTGCAGTATGGGTACTTCTGATTAGACACTCCTTATAATAAGTCAAACAGAAAACAAAATTAATGTTGGATCCCTCAAACTACATCCAATTGGGGTTGGCATTTGAGAACATTGTTTTCAAATCTCAGTAATTAGCTAATTATTTGGTTAATATATTGTCAGATTCCTACAAATTAATAAATGCATGATTTCTCTCTATAATTAATAAATAATGGTGGCATGGAGCCTCTGGTGCATACAAAAATTTTTCTCATCCTAGATTCTTCATATCATCAGTGTATATCATCTATCAAATGCATGAGTCCTTTTACTGATCTGTAAAGTTATTTTTATTTTATACCAGTGTAGGACAATAGTGTTTAATTAAAAAAAATTACTACCCATAATATTCATACTTATTTTGAAAGCCCCATGCAAAAGAAAACTTGGGGTGCTTCAAAATCGTCTGTAAGTACAAACTTTTACCTATGCAGCAACTTGCTAGCTTTCACAGTAACATTATAATAAACCCACCTGGGTCGGAGAAATTGCTCAGCAGTTAAGGCACTTGCCTGTAAAGCTGAAAGACCTGACAGATGCACTAGTTGGCACATGCGTCCGGAGTTCCTTTTTCAGTGGCTGGAGGCCCTCTTGTGACCATTCTCTTCTCTCTCTCTCTCTCTCTCTCTCTCTCTCTCTCTCTCTCTCTCTCTCTCTCTCTCTCTCTCTCTCTCTCTCTCTCTCGTGTGTCTCAAATTAATAACTAAATAAAATATTAAAAAATAAATCCACCTGGGTGGTGGCCCTCGTGCATGCTCTCTCTCTCTTTCTCTCTTTTTCTCTCTCTCTGTATCTCTGCTTGAAAATGAATAAATAAAATATTTAAAAAATATACCCACCTGATGGCACAATCCTATGGTAGGTGCCTTTGATCAGCAGAAGGGAATATTCTGAAATACAAAGCTTCCAACTCCAGGATATTTGAATATAGGACACTGAACAAAGCCGGCAGGGAATTTTTGTCTTAACAAAAGCACCATTACTCCCTACGAATTTCTATGATCAAGATAATCTAATAACTGCATCCTAAAACACCTGCTGGCTGTGTGTGTAGGCACAGTTTAATTTATTTCTCCATAACAAACATCTCCCCCTAATATAAGCTGAAATGAATGAAGAGAGAGAATTTGACATTCAATATGTCTAATTTTAATGATAGTTTGTATCAAGTTCTAGTTTCCACTAAGAATTACTGAACCTGACATTGATAACATGGAATGGATTCAGCATACATGCTTTCTATTACTTTGTGTATCAGTAATGATAGTTTATCAGTCTTTTGTTGTTTATTTTATTTTATATTTTGGAGGCTGGGTCTTCTGTAATGCAGCTGGAATTATTGTTGAACTCCTCCGGTTCCTCCTTGTTCCTACCTCCCAAGTGCTGGAAATTACTGGCATGAATATAAGTTACACTTATATGAAAATGTCTCTAGCATGCCAATTCAACATACAGTACCATACCATATCGGTATAGATAAACAACAATGGAATATATTTCTTAAATTTCTGTTAAGGAATATTAAAATGAGTTTAGTTCGGTGATGTAACTATGCATCATAGATTTTATATTATGCAGTGCAATTTAAGAATGAGAAATTAACTCAATTAGGAAAAAATACACACTTTTTTTCTCAGACTACCTTCATTTTGGAGTCTAAATGTTCATCTAAATTGTTAGACTAAGTAGAACATGAAATTTTTAAGGCTTACATAAGCAAGATTTTTCTTTCATCTGATGCCCTGCCTTAAATACACCTTATATATCTTATACCTTATATCATTTGGATAATCACACTCTGCTTCACCATCAACTCTGAGTCTGTTTTCTTTCCTTTTATTCCTTATGGACTTAAGGACAAAGCATGCCTTTAAGTACAAAAAACCTTTGGATTTCATCGAGGCCTGGGTATGTTAACTCCTTTCGTGAACATGCTCTAATGTCACCATCCATAGTTCTGAGTCACTTTTGAGCCATAGAAAAGTGAGTTATACATGAATATATACCTTGAACCTGAACCGAGAGCAATGTTTTGAATACCAGACAGTGACATTGCATACTTATACAGTAATATTCATCTTGAATCTGAATCAAGAGCAATGTGGTGAATATAAAACTATGCCTCAGCTCTGGTATCTGTATGAAGTTTATGATCAAAGATATGTAGTATCCCCTTCAAGTGGCAAAGGTCTGAATTAGGGAGTAATTTGCCAGCTGAGTGCTAGAATTGACCCCATCCTCACCTGACAGTATTTTCTGCACAGAGAGTAAATCAACAATATTTTGATGGGCTCAGAAAATGTGGAGAGTGCTTGGAAGACTAAAAAAAAATCTTGAAATATGACACATCTTTATTGTATTTTATCATTTTTCTGTAAATAAACCTTTCATCCATTAGAGAAAATAAAGTAAGGCTTCACTTTGACATTCAATTTCAAAAGATGAAATCATCCAGAACACAATAGAGAAAAAATATAAAACACAGATACTGCATTAAAATTATTATAGTTCATATTACTTCCAATTTTCATAAGTCAGATATGTTTTGATGAATGCACATAATTTGTATATGTTACGAATAAAGCTTCATGTTTTCATAATAATATTTGTGAAGTGAATGATTGAACTTATTCAAAGTGTTGGGTGCAGTGGGTAAACCTCCCTGTGAAGTTAGATACATAGAAGACTTGAGATTAAATTACACCACCACTTACAGAAGGTAATCAAAGATGGTATGAAACAGGGCTGGAGTCCAGTGAGAGATCCCCATTTCTATCCTTATGTATCATGTTCTGATTATCTAAATAAAGGTCATGCTAATTTCATACTACATGTCTCTCATACTGATTCTCTTTTGCAATGTGATAATGTAATGCTCTATTTTATTTTAAAATATTGTCTCTCTTGTTTTGGTGTGTTTGCAAGTCAGCCTGTGAGTGTATGTGTGTGTGTGTGTGTGTGTGTGTGTGTGTGTGTGTGTGTGTGTGTGTGTGTGTCTGTGTGTGTGTGTGTGTCTGTGTGTCTGTGTGTGTGCGCGCATGTCCTCAGGCCATAGGTCAATGGCTGGAGTCTTATTCGGGAGCTCTCTGATGTACTTCTACTTGCACAAAGACTCTACTGACTCGATGAACCTAGCTAGTCAGAAAGCCCTGGAGATCTCCAGTCTCTAGTTCCCATATGCAGTATATTCCCGGCATGGCTTGCTTGCTAGCCCAGCCTTTATTGGGTCTTGGCAGTCTGTCTAAAATCTGGACTTCATTTTTATTCAGAAAGTGTTTAATGACTAAGCCATACCCCTTGCCCTAAAATTATTGTTAATTAGCTTACTAATTAGGTTTTATTATGAATTTTCATGCACATATTATTTTGGTTGATCCTATTTCCCTGTTCCTCTCTAATATCTGCTTCCCTTGACCTTGAAAACCTCAGTCCCCATTCCTTACCAACGATGTCCAATTTCCAAGTTAAGCATCATGGCTTTTATTTCTAGTGTGTATATCTCTTTGAAAATTAAATTCACTTCAAAATATATTACTCGGATCTCTTACACATACAAACTTTCCACTGTCAACCTGATTATTAATCTTCCTTTCAGACTACTATTTAGCTCTTTAACATTTAAAATTGCAATTTTATGTTTCTGATAATTATAAAAGATTAAGTTCCTATAAATTTCTTCAAACCATCTCATTTTGGTTAGTTCCTCTAATGTGTCTTGTAATTTTTGATTATTCTAATTTGTTTAAAATAATCTGAGGGTCATAGGACAGCACAATATTTATCTGACATCACCATCTTTATCAGTCTTTGCTAATGTGGGTTCCTTGGCACCCCACAAAGTTCCAACTATGGGTTGGTAGTTACTTCCAAGACAACTACTGTGGCCTTGTTATGGTTGATAGCTCAGTCCGAGTTTTCACATATTTTTTATTATTTAAATTCCCCTCTTTAATTTTTTTCCTTTTACAAAGCAGGTGGATGGCTTGCTCAGATTTCTATGAAAACTCTTCTGACCTAAGGACACAGAGTGTAGGAAACTGAAGCAAAGAGAACAAATGGTTGTTCTATTGGTGTGATGCTATCAATTTTTGAGGGCACCACCTCAAATTGGTAAAAGGAAATGAATATGGGCACAAAATTATGTCTATTACTTTCACATGTAAACATTTCTATTTCCTCATTAATATGAAACAGACTTTAATATCATTTTTTTCTGATTTGGATGTTTTAAAAGAAGGGTTAATAAAATTGTAATAGTCTTTGAAGGAACTAGGGCTTAATTAAATTGGAAAGTCTAATTTTGAAATGAGTTTTAACTCTCTTATCTCCCCCAACCAGAACAACATTTCTTGAAGGTCTATGATAATAGAAATGATGACGAACAACATGACAGAAGATTATTTCTCTTCTTTCATCTTGAACGTTTACTTAATTCATTTTCTGTGATAGATTCCAATTATTCTGGACTTTAGTCTTTTGCAGAAAGAGTTGGTTTGTAAAGACGATACATATTACATATGGGTTTACATATTACATTTGTGTTTTCTAGAACTTAAAATTTATTATCATAAATTCATATAAAACCAGTTACTTAGAAAGAAATATCAGATTTTGTTTACACAGTACCCAGTGTCTGTAGCAAGTTGTCAGGAGGTATAAACTGGAGGTCAAGTAGACATTCCCCATCACAGATTAAGGAAGATGACATAGGATGGGATATTGCAGTGTTTCAGGTCTTTTAAGTTATCTGGAATTTGAGAAATTATTTGCTCCGTAGCATGCTTGTCTATGATAACATTTTTGATAGTTTTCTCTTCTGTCTTTTATTTTACACAGGGTCTTGTTACAGTCAAGGATGGCTTTAAATTTGCAATCCACCTGTTTCTTCCCATTATATGATGGAGTTACAAGTCTGTATTTCTTCTTCTTTTAAATACAGCAAAACACACTTCAAAAAAATTGCAAAAAAAAAATCAGCCCCGATTTTTACACCACTTTCTTTCCTAAATGTGACCCAGGTGCACTGTGACCTTTACATACACACCTACATTTCTGCAGTTTGGAAATTCAAATTCATTTCCTGTGTCATCTTACATGAAAAAAAAAAAACACCTCATGTTTATTTGACTAAAAAGTAGTTTGTGGCCTGACAGAAATAAACTCTACAAATTGTGGCATAACTTCCAAACCCAGCTATGTACCAATGTCTTAACTTAAGAACCAATGGGAGTGGCCAATAATCTCTTATACCATTATTTCATTTAAGTGAAATGAAGCAAAAACTCTGAAAAGTTTTTGATCCTTCTATATACATTATATTTTAGAAATTTTCTATGAAATTTATACTACAATATTTTGCTCTATGAACTTTACATATTTCTATATTTTGAGAATTCTGAAATATGAAATAATAAACAAATTCACCAGTCTGCAATATTTTTTATTCTGTGTCCATAAAACTAATATATAGAAGTTAGAACTGAGATCCATATTTAAATGAAAAAATAAGTCAATATTAGGGTTGGAGAGATGTCTCATTGGTCAAAGGTTCTTCTTTACAAACCCTAAGAGCCAGGTTTGAGTCCCCAATACCCACATAAAACCAGATGCCTAAAGTGGCACATGTACCTGGAATTCATTTTTAGTGGCAGGAGGCCCTAGCAAGCCCCTTCTGTCTCTGTCTCTTTCTCTATGTCTCTTCCTCAAATAAATAAAATATTTCAAAAACAGTATTTCAAAAGCCACTTGATAAAATTTGCTTTCAAGTTCTATGAATATGTGTATCTCTCTACAGTTTATGTATGTTGCATGTCTATATACAAAAATTTTAAACTTTATGCATGTATCATGAAATTCGGAGCTGGTTATATATTACATTTAAAGATATTTGAAACCAATATTTGAATACATGTAGTTGCCACTTATCAGATCTATATATTAAAAATTGATTTTAAGCTCAAATACAACATATTTTCCATTTTGCTATATAAAACATAGTGTTTATATTCACAAGAAATACAGCATGAGGTGGTAGGACCACCAGTTAAGTGATTTTTTTCTTGGCTATAAAAATATAAATATTATGCATCATTATATTAATTAAGGAAAATGAATTGTAAAATTCAATAGGTTTTCAATGACAAAATGCCAAAATACCATACTTTTCAACACTCTCATTTTTATACAGATATCAATACATTTGTTTATAATGTCTGCTCAAATGGGCATCACATATGGTAATTAATATTTGAGAACAGAGATTATTAACAGTCATCATGTGCACAAATCACCAACAAACATTTTTCTCAAGGATGGATTTTTTTCCTGGAAGTTCTTCATTTATAAATTTATATTACTACAAAATAATAAAAGAGGTTTTGAGTAATCACAGATAGAGTATTTTACAATTAGGGTACATTTCATATTAAGTCAATATTGTCATAGCCTATATAATATATATTCACTGTGACTTCCAAAGTAACTGCATTTTCTGGAATTTTACTGTGTTTATCTTCCCTGGGTATCTTGGAATTCATCCTCTTGGTTTGACTGTATCGCTATACCTCAGTAAGTTCATGGTTGTCTAAAAGCCACACCCATTTGCTTAGTATGCATTGGGAAAGAAGTGTCTTTACTTTTATCCCTCATCTACACTGCTTTTATAAAAGACTGAATTCATGGAGATAATAAACCTGAAAGATATAATGACAGTTTTTCAAGTGTTTTTTTTCTAAATTATACCAGTTGATTATTTGATAATTCCTTTTGTTAATTTCATGTCTCTTTCCTTGCTGCTCATGTATGCCAGCAGAAATTATCTGAGTTTGTCATATAAAAATAAATATCTTTTAAAATAAGTTCTATAATATTTCACAAAAGACTACTATTTTACAGTGTTTCACAGCTTGTACAATATTCCAGTTAATCTATAAGCCTATGTAAGAGATCAGGTCAATAACTTCATCTCAATCACCAAGTGATAAAAGTTGAGAGAGTGAGAATGGCGATAAGGACTCAGCCAAACGTGCTTTCACTGAGAACAAGGGATGTCAACGTCGTCAACCACCTACAAGTCCACTGACATTCCATAATCATCCACATTCCAGGTTTTGTGTTAACAATGAGGTCATATTTACATAGTAAAAATAAAACATGACAAGATCATTTTCACTCAACATCATAAATGCTCTTCCAGTAAAATTAAATTGTTAGAAAAGTATAGTTCCCCATCAGTTCGTACCAAAGCTCTACTCCTATTCTCTTAGGAAGTCATTTCACTGTTGGCATGACGAATTATCTTGTAGAAGTTTGTTTCACATACACTTCTCAGTATCTGCTAATCTCACACATAAATGCAGTCAGAGGCCAATGTTTTCAGTTTCTGGTCCAGTTGCTGTGACAATAACACATACACTGCCTTCTCATGCTTGAAAATTATCTCCACAATTACACTTCACGTTTCCCCATCACTGCCTCATAAGTCTCCCATAGTCTCAAGAGCTCGTCACATTTCTTCAAATGAAGTTTAACTAGATACAAAATGCTGCTGTCATTATTTCTTGTTTGTTGACAAATGATATTAGCTTTATTGACAGTCTTCACCATACCATTGTATATAGCCACAACATTCATTATTGAAAAATGAAAAATCACTGCATAAGAGATCAAATAAACATAGACTAACTGAAAAAAATAGGAGCATCTATGAATTATTTCATATATTCCACACCTCCCAGCTAACTCTGAGCAGAAAGAGTTAAAAGAGGATTGAAACTTTAATAAACTTTAATTATATTAACTGTACTAAACCATTTAATGGTGAACTTAAAGAGAATAATTAAGGTAATAAAAACAGTTTATAACACAATGCATGCCAGGTTCAAATACAAAGCCTGAAAATTCATATTTATTGCTTGTGTTTTAAAGGGTATAGCATGTTTAAAACTAAATTAATTTACCTCTTGAAGTATATTTAACTTATTTAAGGTACTTTAGTCAAGCATATGAATATAAATGCTAACATTGTGTTGGCCTTTTCATTTATGTGGGCATGGGAATCGTGTCACAGATATTACCTATACCTTTGTACATAAATCCTATGTACATAGGAACTATTGTGTGTTGTTTCATTGTCAAAAGGTAGTGTGCCTCTCATATATATATACACACACAAGTGTCTGTGTGTGTGTTTAGAGAGAGAGAAAGAGAGAGAGTTCTCCATAACTGGTGTCAATTTTCGAGGTGGAGCCTTGCTGGAAGAGGTATGTTGTCACCGTTTATTATCTCAGCTTGCTGGTGCTAACTAGCTAATTCTCTGACTACTTCCTGCCAGCTGCTGTGGCAAGAACCTCTGCTTTCTCGACCCTGATACACCTCCCCTCAAAACTGAAAGCCAAAATAAACTCTTTCCTCCAATCCCGAAAATAATTTGAAATATTTTTGAGGGGTTGACCAAACAGGTCATTTTCATCAGTCCACATTCCTATGCAATGTGTGAACCTTATCTAACTTAATCTTATTCAGCCTCCCAAGGGCTTCCAGGCAAGAAAATATGTGTTTTAATAATTACCTGTATATTAATCTATTCATGGCTTACACCTGCACCAGTTTTAATTTTCCTTAATCTCTCTCTTTTTGATTTTTATTTGTAACTTGCATTGGAATCTCAATAGTGAGGTTGATATATATAAATCAAGATGAGATTAGGCATGACATGAGAAACGATACCTTTCTGACTTAATTCAATTTTCATATTCTATTCTGACTTAAAACTAACCAAATGTAACAATTTAGAATAGAATTCTGGGTGTATTTCCTTGACTTGACAGTAATAAATGTTATCACCATTAAGAAATTAACTAGTTCAGAGCTGATATTACTTTACACACCAAAGTTTTTTTTTCTTTTTGCATAAATGGGAAGTACTTAACTTTGCTGATTTCCAGCTTGTTTGCCTTATCCAGGAGTTCAGCATTTGCTGCCCATAGTCAAATGGATTTTTTTCTTTTTCTATGTATAGTAGCAAAGAGTAGATATCAGGAAATCACTTCTCCATGCAGCTACTTATAGAAATAAAATATAACCCGAGTTCCTTTCACATCATTATTTAATATTCTATTTACTCCTAGTATATAAATATGAGGTTTGCTTCTATGAAACAGTCTTGGGAGTATAAATTGGGAATGGTGACACATTACTGCAATCCTCCCAGTTCTTAGGAGACCATGACAGCTGGATAGATATGAATAAAAGTCTAGCCTAGGCTATAGAGTGAGACCCTATCTCAATTTCAAAATAAAACAAAGTGAAGTTATGGAAAATGTTTTATAACTGTCTATCTAGGAAAAAATGGGGTGGTATTTGCTGTCAAGTGTGGAAGTCTTACCACCATGCTGAGATCGATGTAACACAATTCTGTAACTTTAAGGGAACTTGGAAAATTTTGGGGAACATAGTTGGTTCTTAGAGCTGCTTTTGTATGTTTTCAGCACAATGCTGAATCTAAGCACTAAACAATAGACACTTAAGTGAATTGTGGAATATCCCATAGTTTCTTTAAAGATTATCTTCATCAGTCAACTATTGCAATCATTTTTTTAAAAGGAGGAAAAACAAACCTTAACCTACACAAGTGTGGTAGATACAGAATTAATTAGGTTTTTGCAAGATAAAAGAAAGCTAAAGTCACTATAAAACAATCCTATCTTACTGGCAATCCAGGCATATGTCATATAAATTTTATCTACAATAGCTATAATGGGGTCTTTCTTCAGCTCTCAAGCAAATTAAAAAAAATATTATTCAACCAATTTCGGTACTAGACTGATATAAACTTTTACACAGAAATAGTATTTAGATATATGAAAGAATATCAAACCACTAGCTAAATTTGAACCTTTCTTTTCCCTCTGTACTTCTAGAAAGTGTGTAAATAAATTAAAGGGTAAAAATTCACATTTTAAATGGAGGGAAAACATGTTGCATAGGTGGTTTCTTTTTTAGAAGGTAAGGAAACCCACATTTAGTGATATGCATACCAACCAAAAGTTTGGGCCTGACAGTCCAAGCTACTAAGCTAATTTAACTTCCTTCTCACAACACAGAAGAGATCATTATAAACCTGTTTTCACATCACCTTGATGATATACCATGTCTGCAACTCTGGCTGCACAGTCATATTTCTTTGAACTTGGTGAGGACACTGTGCCTTTTTTGAAAAAAAACGTGTATGTGTGATTAAAAGTTATAAGCAGGAAATTTTATTGTTATGGAATTGCCATATATATGAATAGTAAAAGAGCAAGAAGCATAAAAACCTTCTAGGTAGGAAACAACTAAAATACTGTTCAATTAAAGAGCTGTTTGCGGATAATCAGATTTATTGAGTTATTGATTTTCTGAATCTAAAGGCCACTTTCACACACTTCATTTCTAAAGATGGGGTGTCAGTTGACAGACTCCCAAGGAGTTTCTCTTCATGTTATCAACAGGTTAATATCTGGTTCCAGTTTCTGTTTAAAAGGAAAGTTTGTAAAATGCAATCTCTGTACAGGGTTCACTTCTTGTAGACTTACTAGGAGCCCAACAAAGAACTGTTTTTGAAAGAAGAAAGTAAGAAACAAAATAAATCCATCGTTACTTCATTATATGCACAATTAACAAGTGTTAATCTAGGAAAAATAAGTAGAAATATTATTTTATTTTAAAAAGTCCTCTTATTCCGAGATGTCCTCCCCACTCTTGGAACACACATGACGACTTGTCATAGCTCTCTTTACTTTACACAAGGAAACCATGAGAGGAATTTTACATCACTCAGTTCTTGGGGACATTTTTGTGTCATGATTGAAAGATGAGTTTGAAATGTACGTGTATCATATTTTTAAATATATTTTAAAAATCCATTTTTTCACTAATTATATTCACAACAAAAGAAGTTGGGAAACTGATTCTTTTAAGACTTGGATATATGGAATTCATAAACTTGGAAAATCAATCTTATATTAAAGAAAATCTCAGTTCTCTCTGCAGTCTTTCTGAAACAACTAGTTTTGGACATTCTAGAAGCAACTATGTGTCCTCACAGCCATGCCCCCTCAGATGTGAGCTGGTCTGGGGCTTAATTGCTGTACCATGACATGATACATCTCCTTCCTGTTGTCTAAGTTGGAGAAAAACCAGCGTGCTTGGATGTGTTTAATACTATGAGGCAGTAAGATGAGCCTGAATTCTATGGAGATTGAAACTCCAAAATAAATACTCCATGTGTCAACTTAAAAAGATATCCTCCTGCAAAAATCAGAAGAGATAATCAATGAATAGACTTCAGTGAAAAAACCAACTCATACCAACATGAGCGTCTCAAAAGCCATCACCAACTTAGAGAAGGATGTATCATTTTCTTATTGTGAACATTTCACATTATTTATCAGCACAACCATGATGTATGTTGCCTTCAATGAAATTTTATTTTTTTATTGGGAGTTTTCACTTGGGGCTTGTATTTTGAGAATTTATATATTGCTAAATAAAATATTTTTGCTCAACAACAGTAATAAAATTCTGCCAAATTCTATCATATAGCAAGCTGAAGCAACAGAGTGTATTAAATTTGTCCCAAGTTTCCAGACCGAAGTTCCAGATTTCTTCAGTGGAACCTGGTGTCCCCTTCTTCTCTGATGGTACCGCATCCGTGTTCACAGGCATCCTTGGCTGACTGACAGCACAGGGTGCTTCTCACTTATAAGGCTCAGGTACCTTCACAGGTATATGGAGAGTTGCTATCTATTCACAAGCTACTGAGCATTTCTTTTTATCAAAACAAACCCACAAACAAAAAATCTTCAAATGCTCAGAGTCTGTGGTCATTGAAGTTTCTTGGATAAGTTTAATGCAGGTATGCTGTCCCAAGGCAGGACCCTAAACAATTAAAAATGAAATATTTACAGTCCGTTTCTCCAACTACTGTTGTTTTTGCTTTTGATATGTATTGGGGTTTGTGTCTTTCTTCTTTTCTCTTTCTTTCTTTCTTTCTTTCTTTCTTTCTTTCTTTCTTTCTTTCTTTCTTTCTTTCATCTTCTTTCTCTTTCTTTCCTCTTTCCACTCTTTCTTCTGGTACATTTTCTTCAATATATTGTAAATGAATGGTCCAAGGCTATGAGTATAAACTCTCTTGGCCATTCCCATACATGTCCGCCAGTCTTTTAAAGCGAGGCCCCCAGTCACTTAGATAGTCATAATTCTGATCAGAGTTTGAGCTGATGGAATCCAAGGAACTGAGTGAGTCAGCCACTGAGCCATTCCCCTCAAAGGCATATGTCTGCAAAGAGTCATAAGGTGGAGCTCCTGGGTCCACATCCGCTTCTTTCAGTCTCTCCCAAATAAACTCCCTAAAAATGACATTATCTGGAATGCTTTTAAAAGTTGGTCTGCTTAAGAACTGAATTTCTGGAGTCACATCTCTCCGGGTTTTGGTGTCTCTTATGACGTTGAGGTTTCTCAATGCAGTCATGTCAAATGCTTCTGTGTCTTCCTCTCCCCCACCCTCGTCATCATATCTAACAATGTTTTCTCTGATATCTCTCTCCTCATCAAATATGAGAGGTTCTTTTTTCCGTCTTCTCATCGTGACTATAAGAAGGATCAACACTGAAACAGAAGACAGCAAAGGGAAAAAGTTAGCAAACTTAGAGGCTAGCCCTCATCAGGATAAACCCAGGAGTCATACATGTCTCCTTCCAGACAGGGAAATGGATCAGTTCTCTGTGTTTGCAGTTACCTTCTCTTCTATGGGACAAAGCACCTGCCCCAAAGCACTTGGTGGGAGGAAATCCTTTTATTTTGGCTCCATGATGGCAGGGGATAGAGTGGTATTTGCATAGGCTGACATCATCTTTGCCCAAACAGGTGACAAAGAGAAGCAGGTGAGTGAGTAGGGGAGCTTGCTATAACACCCCTAAGGCCACCCCCAACAACACATCTCTCCAACAAGGCTAGGTCTCCTAAATTGCCATCAGCCTGGGGGTAATCATTTAGAACACATTCATTTCATAGGGGACACCTGATTCAAACCACCACGTCTGCTTTGGTGTGAATTCACAGCAGTAGATGTACTGAAATTGCAAAACGAAAAAAAAATGGCTTTTGCTTTTATACATCAAGAAAGTCTTTTTTCCACACCTGTTCAGGATTGATGTCTTGCTCTAACCGTCAAAGTATCTGATAGAAAAATTTGAAGGGCCAGTTCAGGATAAATATAATAATTTCAAAGCCACACTTCCCAAAGAGGTCTTTGAACTCCTTAATTGCTGGAAAGGCATTAAAATGGCATTCATAAATGTTTTGTGTCTAATTTAACAACTGCAGTTTCAGAAGGAAATGCATTATAGCATTTTGTCAGGTTCTTTGAAGAAAATTTTCATTCCCTGTCTATGAAAATCAGCTGCTTAATAGAATCCAGCATGTCCGGCCATATTTGAAGATTAAAAGCTTCTATAATAAACCAAGTCCCACTTTTATGTATGAAATAGTGAATTTGGTCTTTTTGCCTGCTACCTAGAGATAGAAGGCACATTGTGTGGCTTTCAGTATAAGCTAAAGACCAATTTAAGAAACAAACCACATTAAGGTCAGGAATTCTATTCCTACATCAAAAATTATTAAATGTTGAAACATGTCACTGTAGTGGAAAACATAGGAGACGGCACACTGAACAGTGTGCAGCAATAAACAGACTAGAGTTCACTCAGTGTTTAGCAAGTATATACTTATAAGAATGAGAATTCACTAGCTAAAAGAGACTCCCTGGATTATAATATTACATTTCATGGACTGATTAGCAACTGGGTAATAAGCTGTTTTTGAAATCGGATATTCAATTAAAAATAATTATTTACCTATTTAAAAACAAGAGACATTTTAATATTTTTATTATAACAGTCTCAGGTGATTTTTTTTTCTGGAAGGACTAAACACTCCCAATATACATTAAATGGATTATTGTTTGAAGTACACAACTCTGAGCAAATTTTTGGAAAAGAGCTTGAGAAGAAGGGAATGAATGTACCTTAGAGGGAGATTCCTCCTTTTCTTATGCATGAGCTTAATGAAAATTATGAAATGGTAAGAGTTGTGAAATAAATAGATGGTAGTTAAATTTAAATGAATGTTTGAATAGATAAAATATTCTAAAATTTTCAATCTTTTTTTTTGTAAAATCATGAGGAATCTTGCCATAGTTATAGGTTTGTCTTACATGTATATAGGGTTACTGCTGGTGTCAGGAAAAAAAAAAGATTCCATTCGAAGAGACATCTAAGCAAAGCTCTAAGGAATGAACAAAGACACCTTGTCCTTTTGTCTGGATCTATGGGCTGTGACAACAGATGCATGCAGATTACCAGACACAAAATGCCACCAATCTCACTTGAACATTTGAACACATTTTATAGTGTATCTTCAAAAAGAAAACAGAAAATGACTTGTAGGTGCTAAGGTTCAAGTGAGTGAGGCAGGTACACTACATATCAAATATAATATTTAAAAATGATAATAAGGTATTTCTTGCATCACTCCCTAAATATCTATATTGTTTAAGACTAGTTCTATTATTCAATTTTTCTCAAGCATACATTTTTCCTCTGTCAAATAAAATGATCTCACTCTCTGTTGGAGAATGTCTTTTAATTTTTCAGAAGGCATCTAGGATCATGGACAACCGAATTCTACCAAGAAGACCAGAACTGATTCTGACTTCTTGGCAGGAGTTGAACCACCCCTAACACATCAGCTAGGGCCCAGGTGAAACCCCAGAGGAAGTGGTGAGATGAGCAAGAGTGCTGCTTCCACAGTGAGCCTGACACCTGTGCCAAGGAGATGGAGACAGACACAGAGGATATTCAAAACATTCCAAAGCAGAAATCCAGAGACTCCTAAGAGCTCATTACTAAAGCAGACTTGAAATTCACCCACTATGGCTCAAGAAACTTTTTGGAAAATGTATCAGAAAGATTGTAGGAGACATTGTAGGTGTGTGGGGGAATATCCAGGTAGAACTGTCTGCTGCTCACACCACTCAGAGCCCTTCATCCCCTAAAGCATTTCAGTAATCAATCACACCGAGGAGGGCCCTCAGTGGGATGGAGGCAGGGAGGAGGGAAATGATGATACTAACAAATGAATTATACCTGCAATGTTTCTCCATATGAAAAATAAATTATTTAGCTTAATCCATAAATTATATATTTTATTTTTCAAAAATGACACAAACCGAATCTCATAAAACCTCCTTAAAATGTAGTATGTAAAGGTGAGAGGAAAGTCATAATCCAATGGAGATAAACCTCATGCATACTGACAAAAATAAAATCAAGTGTTCCTTTCCTTGGCTGGAAACATTCAAATCATTTAGGTTCATTCCGTGTGTCCATATGGGATGCCTTCTACCACATACGGAAACTTGTTTGGTGCTGCAGATAATGACGAGTTAATATTGTGTGAAGAAGATGGTTCAATGGGTAAAGTACACACTGCCCAAATATGAATATCTGATTTCAGAACACACAGTACTCATGTAAAGTGCTGGTTTGTAGTTTACACCCGTATTACCAGTGCAAAGATCAGAAGATTTCTGGGGCTTGCTGGCTAGCTCTGGGAAGCTTATCTAATCCCATTGGTGAATTCTGAATTTAGTGAGAGACTTTCTCAAACATTACTGAAGGGAGCAATGGAGTAAGAGAGATGACACCAACTTCTAGTCTCCACATACCGGCACACACCTCCACTCACATGGCACTCCTGTGTACCCACAGACATGTACACAAACACACTCCACAAATAAATACACTTACATAATGTAGAAACAATAATAACATTTAGTCCTTGCCTTCCAAAGCAGAGTCCACTAAAGAAGTCGCCCAAGGGTATGATTAATAAAGTCAATCAAGGTTTGATGGATGCCTTCCTGGCTGAGATGGATGATATATGACTGCCATGCCCTAAGCGTTATGAAGCCCTTGAGAAAAACACCCGACCTGAGTCCATAAGTCAAGAAAATGAGTCTGGAATACACAACTGAGTGACATCCTTGTGAATTCTGGAGAGAGCCAGTCCAGGAATCAGGAGCAAAGTATGTTAGACATCTAAGATTTTAAGTGGACTGAGCCTGTATTACAGTAGCATATGCTCTGTGGTCAAAGCACACTGCCCCAGAAGAGGAGAGCAGGTTGAACACACCAGTGGGGGACAGTTTGCTCTCAGACTGTCTGAGTTTAGTTGGTAGACAGAGAGGGGCTAGGGCAATATCACTTTAACCTGGCAGGTGTCACAGTCACACCTGTCTTTATCTAACCTGACTCTGCATTAATGATGACTATATATATCTGATGGAGAATGGGGGAGCTGAAATTCCTAGGCAAAGAAAGATGGACCTCTGAAAAGCTCAGGCTCAACAACAGTAGTAGGGACTAAATAAATACAAACATGCAAGGACGTAGGAAGGATCTTCATGATTTGATTTTTGTTGTTGTTTTGAGGTAGGGTCTCCTCTAGCCCTGGATGACCTGTAATTCACCATGTAGTTTTAGGCTGGCTTCAAACTCACAGGGATCCTCCTACCTCTGCTTCTCCAGTGCTGGGATTAAAGGTATGTGTCACCATGCCAGACATGATCCGATACTTCTATTTAAATTTCTAATTTCAGCTACCCAACAGAACATGTCCTATTATAAAATAAGAACTAGACTTATAAATTAGGTGCATGCAGTTGATATCTACTTTCATGTCTCAAGACAGGGAAAAGTTTCATTACAACTAAAATGCATCATTTTCCCCCAAACCAAGTATCTTCAGGTATTTCTACTTTAAATGTGACAGAACAATGCCACTTGAGCCTGAGTAAAGGCAGAGCAAATATTTTCAGGTACAAGGACTGTTTCATGCACAAATATAATCTATATGCTGCATTTTGACTGAGTAAAATACATCCTAAATTTAACATGTATTATTGCAACTATATCTTCAAGATCAAAGGCATTTGGAGGATATTATAAATTATATGCTCAGAGATAGTTTAAGATGTGAAGAATCACTATGTAAAACACGTTGAACATAACAGTGTCCAGTTTTCTGAAGCTCAGAGACCATTAGATATTTCCCAACAGCATATGGATCTCTCATACTGCAAAACACATATGGAAGCAGATTTTCAAGTACAGTTAGATTGCAGAGCTGCTAGTATTTCAGTTCTGAATTCGATAGTCATTTAGAAAGTGTGTACATGCTTCCTCAAAGAGTTAGTTTCCACATAGGAAACAAGTTTATATATATATATATATATATATATATATATATATATATATATATATATATATATATATATATGGTGCCTGGGAATCTTCATGGGAATTAAATAAGAAAATTCTTGTAAAGTAGTTAGACTAATGCCAAGCTCATTGTATGAGCTGATGAAATGGACTTCATTACTCTTTCATTCTATTTCATGCTTGTATTAAGGAACACATTTGTCAGCATGAATGAGCTAACTGGAGCCCACCCAATACATCTAGAAATACCACATGAGCAATATTCTGTTGCCATAATCATGATAAGAATCATTTTTCTCATTTGTGTTTCACACTATCTCGGTACATATTCTTTTTATCAGTCATGCTCTCAGTGGGTATGAACTGTGGGAAGGCACGAGGAGAGCAAGCTGTGGGAATGTTCCAGAAGAATGAAATATGAGAAGAAACAGTGGTGAAAATATCTGTGAGCGTATTACTTAAGGACTTTCCAAATCACTTTTCTGAGATCAGTGCTGTACGTTGCTAAATTCCTTACTGGTATCCTGCCCTAAAGTTACATAATCCACCCACTTAAACAGTGTGATCAGTTCTCCTCTGCCTTGGTGGACCTTTGGCCTGAACAGCACAGATGTACAATACTGACAAGCGATGTTTAGAGATGCTGACTGACTTATCTTAAACTATACTCTTTGCCCAAATTCCACAGTGACCAGATTGGCCTCTTGAATCAGATCAATTACAAATGCAAAAGAAATGCTGACCACAGTGTTGAAGACAAGGAGGTCAGTAGCTATGGGCACAGACCTGTTGAAGACAACAGGTCAGCTTAATGTGATTACATTTGTGATCACAGTGTACGTGTTTGGATCAGCAGAGTCCAGCATGTGATACCTCAAATCCACTCCTGTGACAAATGTTTAAGGATTATTGAAAGTCAAAAGACAGTACCACTGATATACAATGCAGACTGTTGCCATAAAAAGGCTGAACACACTGCCTCCTGGGAGAGATCAGTGAGCCAAGAAGTGATCACTTGGGCAATAGAGGAGCTATAACCTGGGGAGAGTAGTCAACAGCTTTCAAATTGGCCAAGAAATCCACTCAGTGTCAAGGAGCCC
Organism: Zapus hudsonius; assembly: GCA_004024765.1. Taxonomy (NCBI): domain Eukaryota; kingdom Metazoa; phylum Chordata; class Mammalia; order Rodentia; family Dipodidae; genus Zapus; species Zapus hudsonius. Next base: position 25,084 of record PVHP010022655.1, read on the forward strand.
TTAAGTGGAACTGGGACTCAGGTCAAATCCTATGGGAACCAAAACCTTGGGCCCCCAAGGAGAAATTCCTTGAAATTACTAGAGAAATACAGAGAGGATAATCCCAATAGGATCTCGCCAAATTAGAAGTGTATGCTGCATTTAACTCATATTGACCTCACTCTGAAATGGAGATCCTGTTTGTATTTTTCAGAAGGCAGTGAGAGAGCCGAGGTAATTCCAACTCCACCAATGAGCTACAGGTGGAGGGCTAACATCCTGGCAAGAGACGAACCATCCCAGGCTTATCATGTAGGCCCCAAATGAAACCTTCGAGAAAATGATGGGGATAGCAAGAGATCAATCTATCAGCACAGCTAATCAGTCAACCCAGGACAAGCCAGCGTGACAGACACCAACAATTTCCCACAAGACCTAAAACAGACATACAGAGGCCCTTAAGATCTGAACAATAAAGCAGTCTTAAGTCTCACCCACCATGACTCAGGGAACTGAGCAGAACTGTAAGAATCATGGTGGGGGAGAATATCCAGAGACATGGCCCCCATCAGCAAAAACATACAAGTTGTGGGGGGGGGGCTGGTTGCCTGTTGTCATAACCTCCTACCCCAGGGAAGGATCCACTATGCCCACTGTGATGGTTAGGTTTTGTTGTCAACTTGATTTTTTTAATTATCTTGGGTGGGTCTCTGAGGATGTTTATAGGAAGGCAACTTCTCAACAAGGGGCAAGATGTAAAGAAGCTCAAAGAACCTAGAAGTAAACATCCTTTCCTGTGTTGGCAGTGCAAGAAGGAAATTCCAGAGACTCATGAAGCCATTAAGTCTGGGATAGAGTTGTAAGACCCCACCACAAGCCTATATAAAGGGAAAGAAATACTCTCCTTGGCCCTCCTGCCTGTTTGCTGTTCTGTGTGTTGTTTTGGTGATGGGTTTTTCTCTCTGCTCAGACCTGTGAAAGAGGACCAGCCTCTTTCACTTTTATGAGACTTTCCCTGGATTGTAGCTTGAATAAATCATTTCCTCCCTTAAACTGTGCTTGGTTTGGAGATTCATCCCAGTGGCGTGTGGCTGACTACAACACCCACATAGTAGGATACCCAGTGGATTGGGGACAGGGAAGAGGGAATGGGGATACAAATGTAGTATTTACTAATAAAATGTATCTAATTTTGGACAAAAATATCAATTTAAAAAATATATAAAGACTCTACCCTTTGTTCATGCAATGTACTTCTTGTTCACTTATCACTGGTATTTGGCTGTTCAATAAATGAAACAAAATGCCCATGAGTTCCTATCTGCAGAGGAAGCCACAGCCACAGTAACACCAGAAAAGCAGTGTCAGCAGGTGCAGAGGGTTTACTAATGGCTTACATTTCCCTTCAATTTCCTTTCTTTCCTCAGGCTGCTGCTAGAGGCAGCCAACCAACTCCTGGGTTTGATATACCAGAAGTTATCTCTCCCATTTCTCAGGCTCTGCTTCTAGAAGCAGTTTCCCTACTTCTGGAAAGGGAAACAACAGATTTTTTTAAAGGTGGGTCCTCACATAGGACATCTCTTCATCACTTACAGAACGGAGAATCCATTTTCCAGATGAAACAAATGATAAACGGCTACAGGAATTGTAGGGCACATAATTTTCAGGATTTTTCAGGTTTGGTAAGTCACAGAAACAAAGGGGAAAGATGGATGACAACTGAACTTAAACTTGCCCACTGCAAACAGCATCCTGGCAGTGAATGGTGAACTGTTAGACACATCTTATTAAACCTGAATTTATGGAGCTGGGCCTCACAAACTCTCCCCACTTGTGTGTGAGGAGCAAAGGGCTGGAAGGAGGAATGCTACAGAACTTCAATTACTTTGAATTTACTGTTCAAGTACAGAAAAAAACCAAAGTCAATTTAGCTTTGTGGTAGTTTTAGTGAGAAGGAAAAAAAAGTCTTTGTACAAAGTAACAAAAAAGTCTTTGTGACTATAAGAGCCATGACTGGGAAGGATATCCAGGGACATTGCCTCCCTCAGCAACAACACACAAATGGGGATTCCTGGCTACCTTATGAGATATTCATGACCCCCTACCACATGGACATATCCAGTATACCCAACAAGGAGGGCCCCCGTGGTTTGGAGACAGGGAGGAGGGAAACGGGAGTACCATCATAAGATTTACTCATAGAATGTATATAATTAAGGATAATAAAGACATAAAAAAGTCTTTTTACAAAGTAACAGAATCAGGTGGTGAGTTTCCACATACATGCACAACAGTTAATCATGAAATCTATTCAAACCAAAACAGGTCATTCATGAATATTTCTTTAAAATATTATTATTTTTTTATTCTGGTAAAAAGATAACTGTATCTATCAACAATTATGAACTTACCTATGATGAAATGCAGAATTAAGGATGAAGTGTTATTAGCAATGAGACACATTCAAGCATTAGAATACTAGAACATTTTTCCAACTATTGCTGTGAACTTTTCTATACGAAGGCACGCAAATTGTATTTGCTTACATTCCCATGTCGTCTGAACACACTCACCCTGTTTCCCATTCAAGTTGCACTAGGTATAAATGAAGGATACCTCATGGTCAAATATTTAGTCAATCACCTTTTTAAATATAATTCAATTAGCAAAATATTGGATAAATTTATTAGTGAGAGCAAAAATGAGAATGGGAGAAGAAAATAAAAATCTATAGATTTTATAAATACATATGGGGGTGAAGATGGATGAGTTAAACTTTAGAGTATGTTGCGGTCAGGTTTCTAGTTGCTGCGCAGAGAGAACCCAAGCAAAAGCAGCTTGTAGAGGAATGGGTTTATTTGGCTTACGGACTCGAGGGGAGACTCCATTCTGGCAGGGAAAACGATGGCCTGAGCAGAGGGCTGGACATCACCTCTGCCACAGCACTGCAAACAGCGGCAGGAAGGTGTGCCAAACACTGGCAAGGGGAAGCTGGCTTATAACCCCATAAGCCTGCCCCCAACAACACAGCTTCATCGAGGTTGTAAAACCCAAACTGCCATCAGCTGAGGATCTATCTATCAGAACACATTCAATTGTTTGTGGGGGA
>PVHP010022656.1:0-28150 GCA_004024765.1 Zapus hudsonius
TTTACAACCTCGATGAAGCTGTGTTGTTGGGGGTGGGCTTATGGGGTTATAAGCCAGCTTCCCTTGCCAGTGTTTGGCACACCTTCCTGCCGCTGTTTGCAGTGCTGTGGCAGAGGTGATATCCAGCCCTCTGCTCATGCCATCGTTTTCCCTGCCAGAATGGAGTCTCCCCTCGAGTCCGTAAGCCAAATAAACCCATTCCTCCACAAGCCGCTTTTGTTTGGGTTCTTTCTGGGCAGCAACTAGAAAGCTGACCGCAACAGTTTTGGTACTAGAAGTGGGGTCATCTGTTGCTGCTAGAACCCTGATCTTGTGGCTTTGGTCTTCTGGAAGTGATCTACAGGAGGAATGTGGAAGGATTTGAAAACTCAGCCTAAGAGATGCCTCACAGTGTTGTGAGTACAGCTTCATGGACCATTCTGGTCAGAGCTGAAAGACCTGAATGTAATGAGAACTATGGACTGTGAGGTTTGGCTTACGAGGGTGAGAAAGAACTTTGTCAGGACTGTGCCAGAAGCAGTTTGCGTGAGAGGCTTTCTGTGTTCTGCCTGCCTGTGTCCTGGAAACCTGTGCAGGGTTGCTTGACGTAAAGATGGACTAGTGTGAGCAGATGGAGATGGCACAGAAAGAAAGATCTTTGGGTCGAAACTGCTGCCTGTTTACCTGCATTGTTTGAGAGATTACAACCATTGAGATTCAGCCAGCTGGTCTGCATTGGAACAACAGGAAGAATGCGGACTCTTTGAAGTAAGGGGCCTTAATGTTTTGATACCCCCTGGATTAACAAGTTGGTAGCCCACCTGGTTCTGTGGAATGGAGATTGGTTAGAAAGAGAGGGTCATTGGATTTGCAACACAGTTTTGTTTTTGAAAAATGGCCATCGGCATGTGAAGCAGGTGTGCAAGGTTGCCTGCATGGAGCCCGATGGGGCCATGAGTATGAACTGTGGGTTGCAATGGAGACCCAAAGAATTCCAGGACTATGGATGGGTGCCAAGGCGAGCTGCCAGCACCGGGTGAAGTTTCCCAGACTGAGTAGCCGAGCTGGAGGGGCGGAATTGAATCTCCAAGAGACTTGTGTTATTGGTTAGAATCATTGAACTTGGAGTTAGAGATTGATGGTGCCCTGTTTGTTTTAAATCTTGTATTGGTCAATCTGTTTTTGCTGTGCCTCATGTTTTGCATTGTGAATGTTCTGTGCCATTGTGGGTTCATTTTTGGTATTATGGCTCAATTGAAAGCAGTGGGGACTTAAGAGTTGATTTGAACACATTGTATTTACATCATGTGATTATTAGTTTGTGGGGGCCAGGGGCGGACTATCATGGTTTGATCCAGGTGTCCCCCACAAACAAATGAATGTGTTCTGATAGATCAATCCTCAGCTGATGGCAGTTTGGGTTTTACAACATCAATGAAGCTGTGTTGTCAGAGGCAGGCTTTTGGGGGTTATAAGCCAGCTTCCCCTTGCCAGTATTTGGCACACCTTCCGGCTGCTGTTTGCAGTGCTGTGGCGGAGGTGATGTCCACCCCTCTGCTCATGCCATCGTTTTCCCTGCCAGGATGGAGTCTCCCCTCGAGTCCGTAAGCCAAATAAACCCATTCCTCCACAAGCTGCCTTTGCTTGGGTTCTTTCTGCGCAGCAACTAGAAAGCTAACTGCAACAACTTGTACCCTTGTACCTTAAACTGAGCCCTTCATAAGCCTAAGGAAGTGAATAATGTCATACTAAACCCAAAGCCGAAAAGAATGATAAAGGCTTGATGCAAAAAATGAAATAATAGAAAAAACAGAATCAAAGTTTGTTCTTTGAAAACATCATCAAAGTTGAAAAGCTTTGAGTAGATAGTGTGATTTTTTAAAAGTAGACATTAAAATACTAAAACCAGAAATAAGAGCAGATATTACTACATATCTTACCGAAAGAAAAGGAATATCTGAGAACACTATGAACACATGCATAACAGCTAACTAGATAATCTAGATCATTTGTAGCACCAAGAGGCCCTGGCACTCCCACATTCTCTTTCTGTCTCTTTCTCTCTGCTTACAAATAAATTAAATATTTAAACAATTAAGAACTAATGATCAGAGGGTAATGGAATACATGTGACATGAGAGTATTTTGGGGGGAAGGAAGGGCGCAGCCTGAGTAGGGGAGGGGAATGAATCAGAACAAAGGATAATGACACAGCCAGATGGCCAGCCAGATTCGATTCCCCAGTACCCACATAAATGCCAGATGCACAAAGTGACACATGTGTCTGGAGTTTAGATGATCTTTAAGGATATGAAAAGATAACTATTGACAAAAGTTAAAAATATAAAAGAAAAAGACATAAAACAATGCTATTAATGTTAATCATGTTAAAAACAAATGTCTGAGCTGGGCATAGTGGCACACACCTTTAATCCCAGCACTGGGGAGGCAGAGGATCGCTGTGAGTTTGAGGCCACCCTGAGACTACATAGTGAATTCCAGGTCAGTCTGGTCTAGTGAGACCTACCTCGAAAAACATAAATAAATAAATAAATAAAGCCTCTGATGGTACTAAATGTTGATAAGAGGTTTGGGGCTACATACAGTGTCAATGCAGCAGCATTTGCAGTAGAGTAAGTTTGAGATGATGGGGAGGTGATAACAGACTGTCAAGAATGGATTAAGGAAACTTATAACATTAAACTGGGTTTGCAATGATGGTGAAGGATGACTCCCAGTTTCAGGTCTTTTATGACAGGCTTGAAATATTAAGAGTTTCAGAGACTATGAGTAGGTATTTATTTAATTAGTATTTAATGAGTCCTTTTTTGGCCGTGTTGAATTTCATAGCTGCCAGGGACATCTAAACTAGGTATATACATAAACATATTTGGAGACAGTGCCTTGACATTCAGGAATATTGGTATATACTGTGTGTTTCATACTCACCATTAACAGGAAGGTTTTCTATCAGATTTTTAAGTTCTTCCTCTGTGAGTTCAATGTCCATGTTCCCAAGAACTTTGTTCAAGTCATTGATACTAACTATTGCTCCTAAAAAGACAGAATAAAGCTAAATGAGACAATTAAATGACTGACTTCAAGGCATTAAAATATAACTATACTTACACTTTATTTTCTTTAGTGGCTGTTATTACCTAAGAAGTGTAATGGAGAAACAATGATACAATTAGGTATATGAATGACTGAAAAAGTCAGTAGGAGAGTTAAGTATAAAACCTGCTTTTCTCCAAACCTTCACTGGAGGATAAAGAACCATAACCCTAAAGTTAGCAACTTCTAACCTCAAACTGAAATGACTAATCTTGTTTTCAACAGCAGAGGTCTTTTTTTGTCACAGAAGTTCTGAGCCTATTTGTCATACAGTTCTCAAATCTAATGCTTTTCCATAAATAAATAAATTTTAAGTGACCTTTTTCCTTTGGGAAAGTTTGGGAAAACTTGGCTATGTACAATCCTATAAACAAGGACATTTTCCAATAAAACACTGCTTTGTGAAGAAGAGTAGATTATGAATCAGTTTATAATGTTCACAAGCTTATAAATATGGACCTTGGAATTTCATATTTAAATTGTCACCTTTTAAAGACTTGACCTCATCCAGTATCCTATTCTGAAACACCTGTCCAGCATCTGTAAGAAACAGCAAGTTCATATCAGAATGAAAATTATATAAACATTATAGTTTATAATTCTTTAAACCACTTTTCATTATTTTCTCTAAAATGTCATTTCATCAAGAAATAAATAAAAATAGAAGCTGGAATGGAAAACTTTTAAAAAGTGACAAATCTCTATGATCTCTGTCACCTAAATGTGAATGAGGATGACCATCATTGTCACAGCCCCTAATATAACATCACAGCAGTTAGCTTTTATCAGTGTTTCTCTGTAAATCATGTTTCAAAGTGCTTTATCTCATTTCCAACAATTTTATAGATGTGGAAGTTGAGGCACAGAGAAGTGAAGAAGGAATTTTCCCAAGGTAACATAGCTGGTAGGAAGTAGAGCGAGGTTCTAAACCTATCTACCCAGACTCAGGACACTTTGCTCTTAACCACCCCATCATATTCTTCCCTTCCCCCCATATATTCCTTTCTATTTTTTGTACTAGCCTTTAAATCTCCTAATTTTCCTTTATTTCTCAGATCATTATTAACCTTCATAATTTGGGAAAATAATAGTTACAGCAATTGCTCATGACTCAAGGTTTTGATCATTTCAAAGGTAAAATTCAACAATTTTATGATTTTTTATATTATCTAGAACTTGTAATTTGCTAACAGAGCTCAGGAATTGTTAGGTGGGAACTACACAGAAAAGTTCTTAGAGTTCTCAAAAAAAAAAAGTCATAAAACAAAGCCCCAGGAGGCAACTGCATGGCTCACCGTCAGTTGGCAAGGCTTTCGCCAGCCTTGAGCATTCAGCATTTGTTAGTTCAATCCCCAGGTTTCTAAGAAGATTTTGAAGATCATTGATATCAACTTTTTTTCCTTTGAATAATGAGAATACAGACATTTGAGAGTTCAAAAACCCACTTGGTGAACCCTGTAATGAATAATCTACAAGTTGAGAACATTCAAGTGTTGAATGGAACCTCTCTTTTTTGGTAATGTGTGTTTGTTATAAAATGTATTTTTCTTACTTACTAAAACGAAGGTCTCCTAGGTCTAAAGACAAGAGGGACTAAATTTAGTTTGCACAATTGGTCATTGGTTAGATCCATATATGTTCTATAAAACATTCATATTTTCTTGAAGCATTTTTGGTTTAAAATATGTGATAACCTACGCACAGTGACAGCAATGCACTGTTTCTCTTTCAATTTTGGACAAGCAAATTTGGATAAACACACACACAAACCAAATATATATATGTATATATATATTGTTAGAAAATAAAATAGAGTCAACCATGTTATGAAGACATATCCCTTTGATCTATTTTTAAAACCCAAGTTGTGTAGTATTCAAATGTAGTAACTACAACAGCTCAATGATAAGTTAAATGTACTTTAAAAGTCAGTTATTGACTAGTTAAAAATATAAATTAAAAATAGTACAGTGTAAGGCTCAAAGATGTCAATTTTATACAAATTTTTACATACCTGAAAATTTTTTTACTTCGTCCATCACCTTTGTAAGAGGGACTTTCCCATTAGCTATAAAATAAGGCATAAATAAATTACAGATGTAACTACAAATAATTTGATGTGAAATATCAAAGGAATATACCAATTTCCACGACTTACTCTAACATATGTCCTTAACTTGATTTTTAAAATTTCTTTCACAATCATGGAAAATAGAGCCCCTACATGTTAAAATTGCTATAATAATTATACTTTGATTTTTTGATCTTCCACAAAAAGTTGAATTTCAAATCTTTCTATGGAATAGATTTTCTTGCTTGGGTACTTCGAAGTATATCTTTTTTATTCATATGCTAATGAAACAAAATAAATCTGATTCATATCATATCCCAATGTCTCAATTGGATTTTGGAGATTATTTTCAATAAAAACATAATTTACTATTATCATTTCATGTTAAGTTATTTATTATTTTGTATTATATATTTAAATATAAATAATTTTGATAATAATATACCTAACCATATTCCTTAGCAATGAGCTATGCATATTGCAGAATTTAATATAGCAAATAGTTATTGAGTACCTACTGTGTACTTGGAACCAGCTCTTAAATTCTAAAGATAGTAATTTATAAAATGAAAACTTAGATGGGCTATGAGAAAGTGGTAATGATAAGGAGTGATGTAAATCTGAGAAATGGCACAGAGTTCTTCAAAGCAGTGCTGCTGAAGTTTAAATAGAGAAGTTACAGAAGATTTTTCCAAAGTGACATTTGAGAAAACCTAAAGGTGAGGGAATGAGCCAACAGACATCCAAGAGATGAACCTCTCAGGCACAAAAACAAGTCAAAGCCCTTGAGAACAAGGCATGACTGGCTTCTGTGTGAGAGCAGTATGCCTGGAGCAGTGGAGCAGGGAAAGTAGGAGAGAGGAGAGAGGTTGAGCAAATCATGTAAGATCTTCTAGGTACATGAGGACTCTTGGGAATCTCGCCTCAGTCCTGAGAGAAATCAGGAGCTTTTCCTGAGTATTTTTTGAGTATAGGAGGTTCATAATGTCTGAAATAGATAACTCTGGATGCTATATGGACAATTGATAAGGAGAAAGGCTGCAAGCAGACAGAACAGTTAGAGAATCACTACAATTCAGAGGAGCATTTGTAGCTTGGACAGGGAAATCATTACAAGTCATGAGAAGAGTACATGGTAAGAAAGCCATAATTTAGGCAAGAGAGCCTATGTTACAAGCTCAAGAACTGAGTGTAGATTGTGAGAGGAGTGAGGACCACTCCAAAGTTCTTGGCTAGAGCAATGAAATAGGTGAGAGCTGGTTTAGGATAGAGAATCAGGAGTTCAGTTTTCAATATATTAAATTTTAAATGCTAGTAGATACACAAGTAGGTAATTGAATTTGGGAATAAAAGTCAAGAGTAGAGAGGTACAGAGATTTTGGTTTGTTAGTATATAAAACTGAGACCTTTTAAGATCATCAAGGGAGTGGGTGTACACAGATAAGAGGTCCAGAAACTGATCTTGAAACACATAAAAGATGAGATGTTGGAGAGGGAAGAATAAAACAGAAAGGGAACAAATGTAGAACATGAGTGATCTAGAAGAAAAATAAACACTTTCCCTTGAAAGCCAAAGGGAAGAAATGGTACAAGGATAAGGAAAATTACTGAATATACTTCATGCTCCTGACATCAAACAAGATGACGACCAAGTAGGTATTTAATTGTCACTGGTGCTCTTGATCAGCTCCTTAAGAATCAATCTCCTTTGCCCTGTCCTGCCAGCAGTCCCAGAGATTTTTCTTGAACTTAACTTCACAAGGAAAATGTTGCTGTTATGACATAGGAGAGGATAAGTGCAAGAAAGAGTGTTAATAACCAGGGGTGTTTTATTAAAAAAAAAAAAAAACGTCCTGAGGAGCACAGTAAGTTTAAATGCTTACCATCCACTGGCAGATTCCGAGTCAGATCTTTAAGTTCCTTTTCAGTGAGCCTCATGCCCATGTTTCCCAGAAATGAATCCAGTTTACTGACATCAACTATCCCTCCTTGAGAAAGACATAGCATATGAACAAAATTTAAGGAATCCAAAAAAGTAACAAATTATTAATTTTTATACATTATGATTACCACTTTCAGCACAAGCACCAATGTCCAAGGCTCAGTAAATAGTAACAATAAGAAAGAGAATCAATAATGGACTTAATGATGGAAACTTTCTGTGAACCTGGCCTTGAGGACTAATTTACCCAGCATAAAGTTTAATATATAAGTATAAATTTATTACAATATATTAAATATTATGTATAATTTCTTATAAAAACAAATTAAAACTCAATAGTGAGAATGACATCCTATATACTTTTATAAGTACATACAATTTATTTTTAGCTGAACATTCAGACAATTTCTACTAATGGTCAAATTCCTTGCATAAATTGATTCTTAATGTTTTTAATATTTTAAATGTAGGCTTCAGTTGCTTTCCCCTTTTAGTACAAAAATTTCTAAAGGGTGGGATCTCTTACTAAACCATCTAAAATACAAAATTACAAATAATTAATGGAGGAAGCACAAGTATGATATCACAATATTCACAATTTAGTGATGAAGTAGTACAATCTGAGATATTTTAGATCAGCCTGTATTTCCTCATGATTCTCACTCACCTTTCAGAGATGTCATACCGTTCATCAGCCTGTTTTGATAGATTTTTCCATCTGCTGTAAGAAATGGCACGATTCAGGTCACAGACATGGAGAAATCCACCAAGATAAAATATAAATGCCCTAATTTTAAAAAGACCTATTTGATTGTAAGTCCAATTTGAAGCAATGGCTTGAAGGAACAGAGAAAGTTCTGAATGCAGAAATTCTACCCTCTCATGAGTGCTGGAGCTAGGTACTCGGGCTTACTTCCATGCCAATGCATTATTTCTTTTCACTCTTTTTGATTAAGATCTTCTCCGTTATACTCCCACCCCCGATTTCTGTTTCTTAGTAATATTTTTTTTTTGCATCTCAGTGAAACCCAAACAATCATTCTCCCTGCATGATTGCAGCATAAGGCTGTTGTGATGGTTAGGTTTTGTTGTCAACGTGGATCTTTTTAATTATCTTGGGTGGGTCTCTGAGGATGTTTACAGGAAGGCAGTCTCTCAGCAAGAGGCAGGATGTAAAGAAGCTCAAAGAAGCTGGAAGTAAACATCCTTTCCTGTGTGGGCCATGTCCTGCCTGCCTGTTCCCTGTTCTGTGTGTGGTGTTGGTGATGGGGTTTTCTCTCTGCTTGGACCTGTGAAAGAGGGCCAGCCTCTTTTGCTGTTATGGAACTTCCCCTCAATCTGTAGTTTCAATAAATACTTTTCTCCCCCAAATTGTGGCTGGTTTGAAGATTCATCCCAGCAGCCTGCGGCTGACTATGACAGCTGTGCAAAGTATCTTGAGGGACATGTGTGACAGCTCAGGAAAGCTCCATAGATGTCCTCCCCTTGAGTGGGAGGTGTCTCTAGCCAGAGCTCAAATCTAGATGAAAAAACTGGTCAGGTATAGACCAATCAGCTGTCTCTCTGACTTGCCTGGACTAATACAGACAGCCCACGGAGGAGGATATACAACTGATCAGGGATGGGGAGGGGGGAATTGGGGAATTCGGGATAACAACGCATGGTTTGCCCACTAAATAATGTAACTCATTATGGACAATAAATATATATTTAAAAAAAAGCTTCCCTAGAACAAAGGCCAGTCTCTTCTTCCACATGGCATCCTAGAAGGAGGACTTTCATTTTCCAGGTAAGGCCCCTCACCCCAGCCCTTAGGGATTAGGGGGACTCAAGATCTTTCCCACATGAATTTTTTATCATGATGGTAGCTATTATCTTTCTTTTCCTGCCTATTTAATTAAACAACATAAATTTTGACCAAAATCTCTGCCACATATTCTCCACACACTGTTGGCTGGAGAACTCTGTAACTCCCCATGTTCCCTTAAATAAAGTCTCCAACTATACCTTACTATCTTGTTGTCTATGACTTTAATTCTTTAACTTTGTAGACAAGAATTTGGGTACTCCTTAAATTTTGTGGTGCATTGGAATTTTTGCTGGGCATTATCTAAATTCTAATCCTCAGCACACCCCGCTACACATGTGCTTTATTCCATGGTCAAAGATGATTTTAAAATGTTTCACAAATATGCAATAGCAAGTTCTCTTAAAGGCTTTGCTAGTATTTGAAATTCTTACCATCACCCGGCAGATTTTTGAGCAGCTTCAACCATTCCTTTTCTGTGAGGTCTATCCCCATGTTTTCAAGGACATCTCCCAGATCACTCACATCAATCTCCCCTCCTTACAAAATACAAAATGAAGTCCTTTAAAGATTTCCTATTTCCAAAACTTGAAAGAAAATCATTTCGACCTGTTTCATGTGGATGTCATTGCTCAATGAAGAGCAAGGACAGAGTGTGACACATCTAATAACCATTAATGACATTTGCATAAAATACCTTTGGTTAACTCTAGTAAAATGATACATATCATAATGAGAAATAAAACAATATAGTCACACCTTGGTGTGAACTATCAACACCAAAATAAAGAACCTTACATAATTTCTTAGTGAATTAAGATTTTATTAGAACTAATCAAAATAACTATGTTGTTATCCCAGGTAAGTGTTTCTGAACATTTTGCAACAATAAAATAACCTATATCTTTATCAAACCTTCACTTGGCCATTCAATGTTGTAATCTTGAATTTGCCTTTTCCTCTAGCCAAGAATATTCTAATGTCATACATAAAACAAAAACAAACAAACAAACAAAACAACATGGTACCAAGTCATAAAACAAAATGTATCACAAAAACATGGGCAATACAAAAATCGAGCTCTAAGACATTAGATAAATAGTATACAAATCATTTTATCAGATGAAAGATAAAATGGCAAAAAAAAAAACGGGACATGAAAAACTTTAAAATGTAATTTGAGCACAACTTATACTCTTAGATTTTTATTAATTACCTGTGAGAGATTCCACTCCATCCATCAACTTATTTAGTTTAACCTTTCCATTAGCTAGAAGAAAAGGTAAAAATAAGAATAATCAAATGATCTATCACAATAGACTATTATTCAGCCATAAAAAGAAAGGAATTTTATCACTGCTGCCAAATGGATGGAACTGAAGAACATTATGTTAACTGAAATAAGTCAGGAAGAAGCAGAAGGACAAGTTCTCCATATTTTCTCATATGTGGACTTTGTAGAAAAGTCAATAGGAATGTAAAATAGAGATAACTATTGTGGTAGTTTAAATAGATGCCCCCCAATAGATTCAAGAGTTTATTAAAGCTTTGATTTGTCTCCAGCCTTCTGGCTGGAGGGTGTGTCACCTTGGCCTGGTCTAAAAGGCTCCAACCCTAAGGTGTTTCTGGGTTGGGTGTGGAATTCCAGCTATACATATGCAAAGAGCAGTCAGAGCTCAAGTTTGGAGTTCCTGCTGTTTGTCAGTTGGAGTTGTAGTATGCTTGCTGAGGTGCTGGTGATGGGTTCCTCTCTCTGCTTGGATCTGTGAAAGGGAGCCAGCCTCTTTCACCATTCTGGAACTTCCCCTGGATCTGTTACTTCAATAAATATTTTCTTCCCAAAACTGTGACTGACTGGCTTGGAGATTCATCCCAGTGGCGTGTGGCTGAGTACGACAACTATAGACTAGGAAGGGAAGGGATATGGGGACAGTGTGGGATCAGGTAACAGGTACACAAAGACAGAAGTAGCAAGTTTCAATGTCTCATACAACAGTGAGGGGACCTATAGTTCATAGTAATCTTCCATGTGTTTTATAAATAACTAGAGGAGAAATAAATAATGATATGGTGATTGAAATGTTAAATACATACTGCATACATGTATTAAATCATCACACTATACCCCATAAATTTATATAATTAAAATATTTAAATGATCCAGAAAGTAAGGTATGATGGCTCCATGTTTTTAAAGGCTAAATTCTGCTTTCTGCCATATATCACACTGCAACACATTAATCTTGGATTCAAGTGATTCTAGTTTACATACTGCTCATTTTCTCTTGTTCAGAGGTGGGCAAATTATGGTCCATGGTCCAGAACCCATTATTTAATTAATTATATTTTTTTTGATTGGAGAAATGGGTTTCTTTTTGCTTATAGACTTGAGGGAAAACTCTATGATGGTAGGGAAAATGACAACAAGAGCACAGGATAGACATTACCTCCACCACAGCACTGTAAACAGAGTCAGGAAGGTGTGCCAAAAACTGGCAAGGGAAGCTGGCTGCTATAAGCCCCATAAGTCCACCCCAACAACATACCTTCAATAAGCAGAACCCATTATTTTTATCAATTATAAATCTAAGAATTGCTTTTTCATTTTTAACTGGTTTAAAAACTCAAAAGAAAAATGTTTCATAAAATTTCATGAAATGCAACATCTCATATGCCTATATACTTATGGGAACACAGACACATTCATTTGTGTGATTGCATCATTTATAACTGCTTTTGTGCTGAAATGGCAGAACTGAGAATTGATGACCATATTTCCTGAAAAGCCTAAACCATTCATGTAAGTGAGATGGGTAATCTGGAGACAAATCCCTGGGCATGTCTGTGAGGGAGTTTCTAGATCAGGTTAATTGAGGTTAACCTAGCTTAACTCTGGGCAGCACCATTCCACGGCTGTGTTCCTGGTATAGTTAATTTGAACAAAAAAAGTTAAAATATTTTTTAAAATATTTTTATTTAATTATTTATAGGCAGAGAGAGAAGAGAGACAGACAGAGAGAATGGGCACACCAGGGCCTCCAGCCACTGAAAACAAACTCCCAATGCATACACCACTTTGTGCATCTGGTTTTACATGGGTAGTAGGAAACTGAACCTGGATTATCAGGCTCTGTAGTCAAGCAACTTAACTACTGAGCAATCTCTCCAGCCCCAAAGTTAAGTTTTTTCAGAAGATATTTTAGTTAAATAATAAATGGAAATTTTCTAAGGGAAATGAGCATATATGCAATCCAAGAAGAGAAGACTGTATGAGTAAAATTATAGATGTGAGAAGTATGGATTTTATATGCATATAAATAAGAGTATTAAGAGATTTGATTCTTTTGCCAAAAGGATAAGCGAAAGATGAGCCTGGAAAAGCAGATTCCAGAAAGCCAAGAATACCACGTAAAAGTACTTACACTTTCTCTACTAAGCCATGAAAATTCATTGAAAAATGTGATTATTATTTGAATTATTATTTTTATTCTGGAAACTCAGTGGAAAATGTATTACAAAGAAAAAAGCTCAACTGTAGACAGAACAGTTATATTTCTGTTACAGTTGTATAAACCAGAGATGACAAGTGCTTGAAATATGGTCAATGGTAGTAGAGAAGAAGAATTTATGGAAAGATTAAAGAAATGCACATGATTCTTGAAGAGAATTTTGGAAATAAAGGAGAGAATACCAAGGTGTAATATGAAGTTTGAATAAACAGGTCATCAAGTACGAGAAACAAATTAGAAGTAGAGTTAGTTTGGAAGGAAAAGCAATAAATTTAGATTTGGAAATGCTGAGATTGCGTTCCTAAGGGATCATTCATGTGGTCAGGTCTAATTAGCACATAGATGGACAAGCCTACCACAAAGACTTAGAAGTCCACTGGCGATAGGTGAAGGAATATTAGTCGAGGTTATTATTTCTTTTGAATCTTTATTCTTTCAACTTCTATTGTTTCCTAGCATCTTAGTGAGGGATCAGGTGGTGGTGATTTTAGTTCTACTATAACATATGCCCTATCTCCTTTGGGAAGAGATTGATAACTTTAGGTTTAAGAATTGAAATCATAGGATTTCTTTTTATGCTACCCCAATGTCTTTTTGACATAAAACAATTACAGAGCTGAGTGTGGTGGCACACGCCTTTAATCCTAGCATTTGAGAGGCAAGAGGTAGGAGAATTGTTATGAGTTTGAGGCCAGCCTGGCAATACAGAGTATCAGGTCAGTCTGGGCTAGAGTGAGACTCTACCTCAAAGAAAAAGTAGTACAAATAATTTCAAAAATCCACATGTAGTTTAGTAAAGACACAGTTTATAAACAGTGCTTACCGTCAACTTTTAGATTTTCCAGTAGGTCTTTAAGCTCTGATTCTGTGAGTTTGATCCCCATATTTTCCAGGGTAGTGTCTACATTATTGATGTTAACTTTTCCTCCTTTGAAAGACATGTTAGGAATGGGAGAAAGTGAATAAAATATTGTTTAATATACCATTGTTATATTTAATGAACATGTACTAACATTAAAATGAAAAAAATAATATGGTTCACATATTTATATTATTCACAATATGAACACTAAAATACCAATTTGATTGGCTTAATAGAACAGATAAAGTGGGTCAAACTAATGCTGGAACCAAATAACTTTTCATCATGAGTTTATATTCAAAGAGTAAGTTGTGTGTGTGTGTGTGTGTGTGTGTGTGTGTGTGTGTGTGTGTGCCAGAAACTCTTGCCACTGACAATGAACACAAAACACTTGCACTACTTTTTGTATCTGGCTTAGAGTGGCTTGGCCTATAGGCTTTGTAAGTAAGCGCTTTTAACTATTGAGTTATCTGTCTACCCCAGTTTTGGACAATAAAGGCCTATTTGTGTTTTCTGAAACTTCATGTTAATTATTACTGCTGCTACTGACTAAATTAAAAAAAAATAGCATTTATGTTTTTTCCCATTTTTTCCTAGAAATTCCAAAGTCTAAAGTAATTCTTTTGTAGTAAAATTTGGGAAATTTCAAATTTATCTTGACTCATACAAAAATACATCTAGGACACTAGTTGGTAAACTATTCACATGCTTTAAAATATTTCATTTATATATTTGTAAGTAGAGAGAGAGAAATCGAGAGAAGAGGAGTATGGGTGTGCCAAGCAAACTCCAGATGCATGCACCGCTTTGTGCATCTGGCTTTACATGGGTGCTGTGGAATCAAACCTGGATCGGTAGGCTTCAGGAAAGTGCCATATATGCTGAGCCATCACTCCAGCCCTACATGTTTTTAAAAAGGCATACTAAGCATAAGATAAGAAATGTTTTATAAATGAGAAACCGAAATTCTACATTCTTAATTTTTTTGTGAATGCCAAATGCAAGTGTCATTTGACATGGGTACTGAGGAATTGAAACTGGGCTGGCAGGCTTTCCAAGCAAGTACCTTTACCCTCTGAGCCATCTCCCCAACTCAAACAGAATATCTTATCTAAGAAGATAACATTATAAATCAAGAGAACTGAGAAAATTCTGCCTTTTTATTAATTTTCTAGCTCACCTGTGAGAGATTTTATTTCTTCTAACAATCTATTCTGAAATACCATTTCAGCATCTGTAATAAAAGGCATGGCACATGTCAGAAACAAAATATTATTAAAAACAGTAGTGAATATACTATATGATTGCATAGAACTAGGAAAAAAATCTATCCTTTGATACGTACTGTGGTGGTTAAATTCTGTTGTTAACTTAATCAGATTAGGAATTCACAGACATTACTTTTAGGTGAGTTTCTGAGGTTGCTTCCAGGAAGTATTAACTGAAGGAGGAAGTCCTTCCTTCATAGTGGGCTGCTCTGCTATGGTGGTGGGATCTCTATAAGGAAATTCTGAAAGGAAGCAGTCCCTTTTGTTCTGCCTGGCTGTCTGTGCTACTTGCTGGTGAGTGCCTTCACTATCTATCCTGTTCGGCTACCCTCCTTTCTCAGCATTGGAACCAAGTGTCCTCAGCCTTCCAGGGGCTCCCCAGGAAGCCTCCAGGCCTTCAGAACTGGATTGGGGCTGCTGAGACAACCAGCCATGTGGACGGAGTGGCTGATGGGTTCCTTGACTTTGGGGCCTGCACAGTGCTATTATTGGACTGCCATATGCTAATCCAATAAATTCTCCTTTCAATACCAATTAATTCTGTCCATTCTGTTCCTCCAGAGACTAATATACTTCTCCTAGCATCTGTCAAATGTAAATGAACTTGAAGAATGGGAAGTTTTTGTTATAGCAAAAAATTTTAATAGCCATGTGAAGCCAGTGTTATTTGTTTTCTGACATGCAAGAAATATATGAAAATTTTGCAAGTGTCTACAATAATGAAATATGTGCTGTTTTTCTTTTTCTTTCTAGTTTCTCACTTCCCTACATTTTCTTCCATATTTTTCTCTTTGTATAACACAAAGACTTTTGCCTTGTCCTTATTAACACTTAGGACTCATAGGTGAATTTACAACAGCTAGCAATTTCCAAAGAAAATTAAGTAGAAAGGGTTAAAGCTCCTACAAGTACATTAAATGAATGAATGTCTCTGTAAAGCTCAGGTCTCATCTTTATGGCTTACCATCAACTGGCAGGTTTTTCTGAAGATTCAAGAATTCCTGTTCTGTGAGCTCAACCCCCAGGTTTTGTAGAGTGTTTTGGAGATCATTGATATCAATCTTTTTACCTTTGAAAAGATGGGAATGTGATTATTAGGAAAACCATAAATTTATTCCTACTGGTAAGGCATGCTGTACAAATTGCAGTTCAATGTTTAAGGCACAGTTATATAAAATCAATGGGAGAGACATTTTAAAAATATTCTTCATTGTTAGTTAAAAAGAAGAATGGTTTTATAATTTTAGAGAATTGACAGAATGGCAGGAAAAATGTGTTTGTAGCTGGTTGTGGTGGTGGCAGTAGGAAATTGCTGAATCAGCAGAGAATCAGGAGTTTGAGGCCAGCCTGGACTACACATTAAAAAAAAGAGGGTGTTCAGGATAAAGCGAGAAAACTGTGGCCCATCTAATCCTACCATCCGACCTTAGGCAGATAGCTGAGATCCTGGCAAGAGATGAGCCACCACAGTCATATCGTGGAGGATCCATATGGAACCCCGCAGATGACGGGATGAACAAGGGACCCACAGCCACAGCCATTCAATCAACACAGGATAAGCCAGGGTGATGGAAACCAACAATTTTCGACACAAAGACCTCTAAGCTCACAACATTAAAGCAGCCTTAATACTCACCCACCACAATTCAGGGAACTGAGCAGAAGAGGGGGCAGGAAGATTGTGAGAGCTGTGGCAGGGGAGACTATCCAGAGGCATGGCACCCTTCAGTAACAACACACTTGGGCCAGGAGGACTGGGCTGAGTACTAGGCTATCCATGGTCCCCTGCCACAAGGACTGATCCAGACGACCCATGGAGGAGGATATCCAGCTGATTGGGGATGGGGAGGGGGGCATTGTGGAATTGGGTATAACAACTCATTGTTTGCCCACTAAATCATGTAATTCATTATGGAATATATATATACATATACATATATATATACATATATATATATATATATATATATATGTAAAAGGGGTGGAGAGATCGCTCAGTGGTTAAGGCACTTGCCCGTCCCACAAAACCTAAATGACCTGAGTTTGATTCCCCAGTACCACATAAAGCCAGATGCACAAAGTAGTGGATGCATCTGGAGTTCGTTTGCAATAGCTAAAGGCCCTGGTGTACCCATTCTCTCTCTGTGTCTGCCTCTCTCTCTGCAAATAAAAATAAAAATAAATGTTTTCATAATAACTTAGATAATTAGATGTTTAACTGAAAAAATTCCAGAAATTGCTACAAGTATTATTCTTCTTATATGATTTAAATTGTATATATATAATCTTTATAGTCACAAAAATATTTTCAGTCTCCAAATTTTTTTTTTCCGGTGCTGAGGACCCAACCCAGGGCCTTGCGCTTGCTAGGCAAGTGCTCATCCACTGAGCTAAACCCCCAACCCCTCCAAAATTTTTATCTTGCTATTTACTAAGGTTTTCTAGGCTTTAGAATGTAAAATTGCTAAAGTTTAGATATGTATGTGGGTGCACATATATGTGTCGGTATGTGTGCATGTACACATGTGTGTATGCATGTGAAGGGCAGAGGTCAATATTGGGTGTCTTCCTCAATATCTTTCTTCCTTATTTTTTAAAATTTCACTTTATTTAGTTAGTTTGACCTCACAGCAATGGTATGAAGATAGTATCTTAAAAGCCGAGTTCAAATGGTGAACAAAATACTTCTAAATAATCTCTGAATCAGACATTATCTCAAGAATTATATTGTCCAAGAAGTCTTCCCTGAATTCCTGCAGTCTACATTAGTATTATTAATAATATGATATTATTATTAATATTAATATTTTGGTTTTTTGAGGTAGGGTCTCACTCTACCTCAAGCTGATCTGGAGTTCACTATGTAGTCTCAGGCTGACCTTGAACACATGGCAATCCTCCTACCTATGCCTCCCGAGTGCTGGGATTAAAGCAGTGCACCACCACACCTGGCTTAGTCTACCTTACTTTTTTTCTTTTTAAAAAATATTTTATTTATTCATTTTCAAGCACACACACACACACACACACACAGAGAGAGAGAGAGAGAGAGAGAGAGAGAGAGAGAGAGAGAGAGAGAACCAGGGCTACTACCTTCTGGGTCTGGCTTATGTGGGTACTGGGGAATTGAACCCAGGGCCTTAGGCACTGGAGGTAAGTGCCTTAACAGCTGAGCCATCCCTCCAGCCCTGTCTACCTTATTTTTGAGAAAGGGTATCTCATTGAAGCTGAGTTCACAGAACTGGCTAGACTAGCTAGCCAACTGGCCTCAAGGATCCTCCTGTCTACACTTCTCTGGTACTGGGGTTATAGGTGTGCACCAGCTTAACCAGCTTTTACATGGGTGCTGGGGATCTTAACTCAGTCCTCATGCTCTGCATTGAGCACTTTACTGAATGAATCATCTCCTAATCACAGGTTTAAATTTTCTATAAATATTGAAACACTGGAAAAATAATTTTGATACAATATACAACTGGTTCCAAGATAAATATATAATAAATATTAAATACAAAATAAATATTAAATAATAAAATATATTTAATAAGATGTTATGTTTTATCTTGGAACCAGTTGCATATTGTCTCTGGAAATTTATACATACATATATATATAATTTTTTTTTCAAAGTAGGGGCTCACTCTATAGCTCCAGGCTGACCTTGAGCTCACAACAATCCTCATACCTCTGCTTCCCAAGTGCTGGTATTAAAGGCATACAACACTACATCTGGCCACATAATATATTTTTCATTAATTAATTAATTTAATAAAGAAATTTATTTATTTTCAGGCATAGATAGATAAGAGAGAAGAGAGACAGACTGAGGAATGGGCACACCAGGACTTCCAGCCTCTGCAAACAAACTCCAGAAACATGTGCCACTTTGTGCATCTGGCTTTACATGGACACTGGGGAATTGAACCTGGATCAATTAGGCTTTGCAAGCAAGCGCCTTAACCACTGAGCTATCTCCCCATCCCCCACATAACATTTTTTTCAGGTATTTTACTTTTTATTTCTAGAACTTCTATTTGATTCTATTGATAGTTGTTTTTCATTGAAAGTCCCAGTCTTATCATTTACGATTCCCAGGTCATTAGTTAAGTTACTTTAAACGGAGAACTTCAGTGCATGGACAGTCTGTGGTCCCATGATGCTCTCATGGTCATCAGTGAATTTTTGATGCCCATACAAATGAAATACTGCATGGGAAGACACCTGATGCCTGGTTTTCATTATATCTTTTTAAAATTACTTTAAAAATTTATTTATTTATTGTTGATATGTAGAAACACTGTATGAATAAATCTTGTGTTGGTATCCCCATTTCCCTCCTCTCTGCCCCCAACCCGCCGAGGGCCCTCCTCAGTGGGCTTGCTGGAACAGTCCATGGGATGAGTCCCCACATAACACTGTAATGTTGGCATGTGTGGAGTTGAGGTTGTGGTGATGGTGGTGTGTGGAATGTGTGTGTTGTATGAGGCCATGGGAGACCATCAAATGTCCTGGTATGTTCTTCATTTGCTTGAAATGGAATCTGTCACTGAAGCTGGAGCTGCAGTTTCTGGTCACACTGGCTGACCATCGAGCCCCGGTATTCTCGTCTCCACTCCCCACAGGACTGGGGTCACACGCATGCACAGCTGTTTAGTGGGTGCTTGGGATTGAGCCCAGGGGTCTCAGGTCCTTCTCAGGCCCTCCTTGTGTGGCAAGTGCTCTTGCCTGCAGAGACCTCTCCCAGGCCCTTAGTATTAAAATCTTGATTATCCAGACCTAGTGGTAGAGTGTTAGATGCAAATAAATGTTTATAAATAAGTATAAATATAGAATTTAAAACTCAGTGTTGTGCTGCTTATGAAATGCTATTTTCCAACGTAACAGAATGAGCTTCAGGAGCAGATGAAGCTTACCCACCTACAAATGCTTTCATTCTGTTGAACAAGTTCTTCATTTCAACCTTGCCATCAGCTTAAAAAAAAAAAACAAGCATTCACATATGGACATGATGCTAAGACTTGGGAAACACGAAAAATGTTCTCTAAATGAAACAGCATTCATGGATTCTAGCAGTTTAACATATTTTAACCACTTCATAAGCCTAAATTAGGAAAAAAAACTTAAATAAAAGTTTGCCATTCTAGCTTTGGTTACTAAAAACCTCAATAATGACAAGATAAAAAGTAAAGTAGATTGCTTTAAACAGTAGAGTTCTTTTTATTTTTTGGAGGGGTTCTTTATAATTGAGTTTTTTTTTTAGGATTTACAGAGGTACAATGCCTATGTCAATATCAGTATAGAATTTAGAGACATTTAATATAATTATCAGCACTCAGCATTTATTTGACAAAAAGTAAGCTTGTTTAGTCTATTTGCATTACATAAATTATAAATTATTCTGAGCACATTTTTACTGTAGATGTGGGAATGGTCTTTATGAAGGGTAGAAAATACCATGTCTATCACACATTTTAATTTAATTTTAGATATTATTTCTTATTGTACTCATGTGAAAGTTTGAATGTGCAATGCTCCCATCATGTCATTGTTAGAGATGGCAGCTCGGTGGTCATGTGGTTCAGGAAGGGGGTCCGGTCACCCAAGAGGGCAACCGGGGGTGACCCCTTATCCGTGTCAAGGCACCAGATGTTAGATTGGAAATGACCACCACGAGAGACCACTCTGAAAGGAAAGGCTTTAATATCAGAGGAAAGGGACCCCGAGCTTCAGGCTATCTCCCAAGTGAGAAACAGCACATTGGAGACAGATCAGGAATTTCAGGGGAATGCCCAGTTTGGGGGAAGGGCCCAGACCTAGCTCTCAGCATGAGGAAGGACAGTCCCTCTGGACAGACAAAGATACAACACAGCAAAAGGGGGTTTACAAGGCAGGCTTTATCTGTAACTCCTGTTGACACTTCTCTTGGAGCTCCGTGCACTGGTTGGGGGTGGAAACAAGGTGTTTCTTGAGTTTTGACCTAACAGTCATGTGTTTCAAATACTTGATCTCCAGCTAGTGTCAATTCGGGGGTGCAGTGGGGCCTTTGGGAGGTGGAGCCTTGTTGGAAGGGTGTGTTGCTGGGGGTGGGCTTTGGGGCAATCTAGCCCAGCCACAAGCCCAGTATTTAGACTACTTCATTCCTGTTGCTGTGGGGATGTGATGCCTCATTGCCTGTCATGACAAAACTTCCCCTCAAAATTGCAAACCAAAATTAAACCCTTTCTTTCAATCAACTGCTTCTGGTTGTTTATTGTGTTCAGCAATGAGAAGGCAACTGCTACAACTATGTAATCAATTCATACAAGGTTCAAATTACAAATAGAAAGGAAACAGTGAGTCATGACTATGATGGGGATCCTTGTATTCTAGAAATCTGTTCATTTTGAGGCAACTGATGTTAGCACTTTCTCATTAATTTTTAAAAATTTAATGGGCAAATAATAACTGAACATATTAATAAGGTAAAAAGTAATGTTTTGAAATAGATATAAATTGTAGAAACCTATTCAAGCCAATGAACATATTCATTAATTCACCTACTTACTTTTTGTGGTGAGGGTGATTACAATTCACTAAGCAATTAAAAAATATACATTATTTACTGTAGTGTGTATGTCATACAATAGCTCTTTAAGACTCCTGTTAGACTAGAACTTTGAACCCTTTAAACAACATCTCCTCTTCCCCAATCCCACTTACTTCAATCTGGTTAGCACCTACTTTTGGATCTATGAGTCATACTTTCTTTCTTTTTTTTTATTTTTATTTTTTGTTTTTTTTTTGAGAGAGAGAGAGAGAGAGAGAAAGAATGGGTGCTCAGGGCCTCTAGCCACTGCAAACTCCAGACACATGCGCCACCTTGTGCATCTGGTTTTATGTGGGCACTGGGGAATCAAACTCTGGTCCTTCTGCTTTGCAGGCAAACGCCTTAACCACTAAGCCATCTCTCCAGCCCCAAGTCATACTTTCTTAATTAGATTCTACATTAATATAAGAGGGCTCATACAGCATTTGTCTTTCTATGCCTACCTAACTTTCCTCCTTTAAGTTGTTTTTCTCAGGTATTTGATCGCAACACCAGAAAAGCTGACTAAGAGAGGTAGATTGCATGTTTCTAGGAATTTATCCATCTATCCTGCTATCCAGTTTGTCCCATGACCTTTTGTATTTCTATGGTATCAGTTATAATGTCTCCTCTTTTATTTCAATTTTGATTTAATTTTAATTTAGCTTTTTTAATTTTAGTTTTGTTGAATTTTTCTATTCTTTTCCAAGGCTATGTTTCATTGATTTATGCTCTACTCTTTATTTCCATTCTTCTAAGTTGTCATCTTTTGCTATAAGCCTTCCCTTTGAACTACTTTAATGCAATTCATCAGTCTGGTATGTTTTTATGTATCTTCATTTGTCTCAAGATATTTAAAATTTTCCCTTCAAATTCCTTCTTTGACCCACTGGTTATTCAGGAGTATCTAGTTTAATTTCCATGTTCTTGAAATTTCAAAATTCTTCCTGTTATTGATTTCTAGTTTCATTACATTATCATTGGAAACAATTCTATATTTCTATCTATCTCTCTGTTTTTTTTATTTTTTATTTTTGATTTTTCGATGTAGAATCTCTCTCTAGTCCAAGCTGACCTGGAATTCACTATGTAGTCTCAGGGTGGCCTTGAACTCACAGTGATCCTCCTACCTCTGCCTCCTGAGCACTGGGATTAAAATATTTGCCACCACAGCTGGCTTGTCTTCTTCCTTTTTTTAAATAAATATATTTTTCATGTTTTCCTGTACCCTTTCTTTTTTCTTTCTTTTCTTTTTCTATCTTTCCTTTCCCTACCTTATTTTCTTCCTTCTTTTCTTCTCTCCCTCTCTCCTTTCCTCTCTTCTTTCCTTCCTTCCTATCTTTCTTTTTTCCTTTCCTTTAATTTTCTTTTTTTGAGCTAAGACCTTATTATGTAGTCTGGCTGGTCAAGTGCTCACTATGTAGACTGGCTAGCCACTGTCAATGATCCTCCTGACTAAGCCACCCAAGTTCTGGGGTTACAGTCATGTGCCATCATGCCTAGTTACTTTTAATCTTCTTGAATTTGTCATGACCCATTATTAGTCTAACATACAGTCTATCATAAAGAAATATCCACATCCCTTGTGCTTAGACAGAATGTGTATTCATTATAGTGATATTGGATGATATGTATGCTTATAGAAAATTGTTAAATCCATTTGGTCTAAAGTATAGTTGAAATCTGATTTTTTTCTATATAAATATCTGGTCACTCTGAAAACAGGAGTATCTAAGTTCCCTAATACCATTTTGTTGCAGTCTATTTTTTTTGGCTTTATTATTAGATGCTTCCCTACACCTTTGTGCTCTACTGCTGGGTGCATATTTTTTTCTATCCCATTCGAATCATTTGTGATAGCGACTGGTCTTTGCCACAAGCTATTTCCTCCTACCATTTGTGTATTTCCATTCTGAGAAGCTAAAGAGAGTCTGGCAGCCATACATTTTATGTTGCCCCCAAACTTAAATTTGTCTTCTTTCCCCATTTTCTTCCCTGGAATGAAAATATTCTTTTCTCTATTCTGAGCAACACTGAGCATATGCCAAATGAAAAGTATTATTGATGTGAAGTTTGTGAATATTATATAAGTTATTCTTATTTTACATCCATGATCTTTAAGATTTTCTAAATACCTCCTTAACATAAATGGTTTAGAAGTTGCCAAAAATGTTTAGTACTATTATTCTTGGGGGCTATTATAACTTAAACACTCACCATTCACTGGTAGATTCTTTACCATATCTGTAAATTCCTCTTCTGAAACTTTAATCTGCATGTTTTCCAGGAGTTTGTTCAGTTTTTTGATATAAGCTTTTCCTACATATGGGGGGAAAGTTCATGAAAAAAATTTAGTGACTAAAAAACTGTGACAAATATAATCATTTCCTGGATATTATATTTTTTCAGTATGAGGATGAATATCTGTAGAGGTTAATTTAAATATACAAAGATATTAATAAAGTGAAAGTAAGACCTCATTTATGTGCCTATATTACAGAAACAGCCCTATTTTAGTAGTTTTTAAAGATTTGCATGTCTACAAATAAAATTAAGCAATAATATCCATAATATAATGCTTATGGAAGAAGCAATTATTTTTTCCACTGAAACCACTAAATAATTTTCCTAGTTCTTAAAAGATTTTTCACTATGAATCATTTCATTTGTTATTAATTGTTAACACTGAAACTTTATTTTCTACCATGTTAAGGACTTTAAAATTCTATTAGAAAAGAGGAGGTCTATGCATTGGAGAACATGTAGTAGGATCACCTGCTAGGATGCAGGAAGATCTGTAATAGATGAGGCCCAAAGATAACAAATAGGAAAAGAACTTTAAATATACGTGAAAGGTTCAAGAACGGACACTTAGGTGACTACTAAATGTTATAAGTGGAAAATATGTTGCTATCACACTCGCTTGTTTTCTACTTACCTTTAAGAGATTTCAAAGTTCCCATGAATCTATTGAGATAGAAATTTCCACCAACTGTAAGAAAATCACAATTAAAATTAAAATGAGATGAATTAAGGGCTGTTCCTTGGCACAAATGATTAGCCCTAATTGTGCTAAAACAAACACCTCGATTCCTGTGCTCAATTCCCTCTTAATTCTCTTTTAGGACATTTTTGTATTTGTGCTTTCATGAATGAAACTTCTTTGTAGAACTGTTGAATACAAATGACCTTTTTGAGCTGTGGTCAACATTTTTGACTGAATAAGCAGTTGATTCCCAGAGATGTGAAAGGTGAAAGTTAAAAAATTTAGAAGAATATATAAGATTTTTTAATGACTTAATTCAAACTGAGCATATATATACATTCAAGTTTTAATAGAAATTTACATGAGTCCAAAGAACACATATATACACGTATATACATATGAAAATATAGATGCAGGACAATATTGGGAAAATATTTTTAAATTTATTTATTGTTAATAATTAATTATATTATATGAGCAAGACTTGTGATGGCACTCCCATTTCCCTCTTTCCTGTCCCCAACCCGCTGGGGGCCCTCCTCAGTTGGACTGCTGTACCAGTTCATGGGATAGGGAATTATGAACTACACAAGAAGTAGCCAGGTTTTTTTTTTTGTGTGTGTGTATTGTTGTTGAGGGGGCAATGACCCTGGATATTCTCCCCCACCATTTTCTCAGGAAAATATTTTATACACATAAAACAAAAATAATATCTAAAACTGAGGACATTTGCTATGAAAGCACCTGCCACCTCAAGGTTCTTTCCATAAACACCCTAAAGAGAAGCTGCTAAATAACAAATTCCAGGCTTCCAGTTCATGATGGTGAACTAGAAGCCACACAGTGTCCTTAGGGGAACAAAGATTAGGGTTTTTAGCTGTGATCCAGGCCGTGGACGCAAGCAATAGCCAGGACTTCGACTTCGGACACTTTCCAGTAACAGATTCTTCTGATTGGAACCGCATCGAACATAAGGGCACACCGGAGGCAGTGAGTACAACAGCCCAGCAGGCAGGACCTGCTCCAGCGGTCTGAGCCTCCCGCCTTCCCGCCACCCCAGGGCCGTGCCGGCTGCCTTCCCGCCACACTGGGGCTGAGCCAGCCACCTTCCTGCCACTCCGGGGCCCGAGCCGCCCACCTTCCCACCACCCTGGAGGCCAAGCCACCCGCCTTCCCGCCTGTCTGGGCCCAAGCCGGCCACGTTCCTACCCCTCCCCCCAGATCCAGCTGTTTTCCCGTCCAGGGACCCAGCTGCCTTTTCTGCCTAGGTCGGGCTGCTTTGCTGTCCGGAGTCAAGCTGCTTTCATGCCCAGGTAACGGGCTACTCTCCTGCCCTGGACCAGGCTGCTTTCCCGCCCTGTGTCCCAGCTGCTTTCCAATCCGGGACCGGCTGCTTTATCCACCCAAGACCGGCTGCTATCCCACCTTGGACCCAGCGGCTTTCCCGCCCCTGGAACCAGCTGCTTTCCCGCTCTGGGACGGCTACCTGTTCCGCCCAGACCGGCTGCTTTCCCACTGCTGCACCTTTCCAGTGCTCAGATATCTCAAAGGCATCCTACCAAACACCTCAAGTGGAATCAAAATGGGCAGACCTCAATACAAGAATATTACACCATGCCAAATGACATCAACAACACAACTAAATGGAGAGAGCAGAGGCAGGCCCAGGATGACACGACACTAAACCCCAATCATACTGGCACAGATCCTAAGGAGAACTTAATGTTAGTCATGCAAGAAAAGATGGACCAACATATAGAAAGAGTTCAAATCCAGCTCATTAGCTTTGCCACCAGGCTTAATATAATTAAGGAGAACCTAATGGACTTCAGAAGAGACATATCAGAACTAAAGACAAGCCTGCAAGCTGAAGGTATCAAAAACCAGCTTTCCAAAGTAACCGAAGACATCTGCAAATATAAGAATGACTGTCAGGAAGAAGTAATTAAATCAAACCTTGAAATGAAATCACATCTCAACAGGATGATAGAAGCAACCCAGAAAGAAGTTTCAGAAAACAAAAAACATATTGAAATAATAAGAATGTCCCTAGAATCTCTTACTAACAGGATGAACCAATGGGAAAAGAGAACCTCAGACATGGAAGACAAAACAGAGGAGAATTCGAGAGAAATAAGAACCTTGACGAAATTCAAAAGAGCAAGTGAACAAGTCTCAAGGGAAATGTAGGATACCATAAAAAGATCTAATCTCAGGATCATGGGGATCCCAGAAGGAGAAGAAAACCAAACTAGGGGCATAGAAAATATTTTCAACAGAACCATTCAAGAAAACTTCCCATACTTGGCGAGAGATAATCCTGTACAGCTAAGAGAGATACGGAGGACCCCAAACAAATTGGCCCAAAGGAGGAACACTTGAAGACATATCTTAGTTACAATGCCAAACATTGAGGAAAAACAGAGAGTCCTAAGAGCAATGAGAGAAAGGAAACTCACGTATAAAGGAAAACCCATCAGAATCACATCAGACTTCTCCATAGAAACCTTAAAAGCCAGAAGAGCTTGGAACAAAGCGATTCTAGGCCTAAAGAAGAATGGATTCCAACCTAGACTACTCTACCCAGCAAAGTTATCTATCATAATTGATGGAGGAATTAAAGTATTCCACGAGACTAATCAGCTTTACAATTATTGAGCACAAAGCCAAACCTTCAAAAGATACTTCATAAGATATCCCATGCAGAAAAAACAAACAACAGACCCCAGGAAAGGAACAGAGAACAAGCAAGGTAACACAAAAGAGATAACAGCAACAGCTCAAATACCAACCTCCATACTGTCTACAACATAGCAAACCTCACAGTTATAACTTAGAATGTAAATGGATTCAACTCTCCTATAAAAAGACACAGGATAGCATGTTGGATCAGGAAAATGGACCCTTCCATCTGTTGCCTTCAAGAAACGCACCTTATCGCTAAAGACAGTAACCTACTGAGAGTAAAAGGGTGGAAAACAATTTTCCAGGCATGTGGGAAGAATAAAAAAGCAGGTGTAGCTACTCTAATATCTGACAAAATAGACTTTAAACCAACAGCAATAAAAAAGGACGATGATGCCCACTTCCTACTTGTCAAGGGAACAATACAAGAAGACATCACTATAATAAATATGTATGCACCAAATGCAAAAGCCCCTCAGTTCATTAGGCAAAAATTACTCAAAAGCAAAGCAGATATAGATGCCAACACCATCATAGTAGGAGACTTTAACACTCCACTGTCATCCCTAGACAGATGGTGTTAGGCATTGGCTGTGCATTTCTTTTCATATTGATGGATCTTGGTTATCCTCAAAATAAAAACTAATGTTAATATAAGGAATAAAGTTAATATAATGGAGTTCCCACCAACCACCTCAAGTGGAATCAAAATGGGCAGACCTCAAAGCAAGAATATTACACCAGCTGAGAAAAACACGCCAGATGACATAAATAACACAACTAAAGGGAGAGAGCAGAGGCAGGCCCAGGAAGACACGACACTAAACCCTGATCATACTGACACAGATCCTAAGGAGAACTTAATGTTAGTCATGCAAGAAAAGATGGACCAAAATAATGAAAGGGTACAAAGTCAGCTTATTAGCTTTGCCACCAGGCTTAATATAATGGAGGAGAACCAAATGAATGTCAGAAAAGACATATCAGAACTAAAGGCAAGCCAGCAAACTGAAGGTATCAAAAACCAGCTTTCCAAATTAACCGAAGACATCTGCAAATATAAGAATGATTGTCAGGAAGAAGTAATGAAATCAAACCTGGAAATGAAATAACATCTCAACAGGATGATAGAAGCAACCCAAAAAAGAAGTTGCAGAAAACAAAAACCATATTGAAATAACAAGAACATCCCTAGAATCTCTTACCAAAAGGATTAATCACTGGGAAAACAGAACCACAGACATGGAAGACAGAACAGAGGAGAATTCGAGAGAAATTGGAACCTTGACAAAATTCAAAAGAGCAATAAACAAGACTCAAGGGAAATGTGGGATACCATAAAAAGACCTACTTTCAGGATCA